>VMBQ01005665.1:22403-44990 GCA_007657795.1 Dreissena rostriformis
GTATTTGTTAAAGTAGCTCCATGTAGGAAAAATACGATGTGCGCATGTGTACCGGAAGGCGATAGACGACAATGCGACAATACGATGACGACAATGCGACAGTGCGACAATACGATGGCGACAGTGCGATAGTACGATGGCGACAATCCGATAATACGATGACGACAGTACGATAACGCGATAGTACGGTGGCGTTAATGCGATGCTACGATGGCGACAGTACGATATGACTATCGCATTGTCGCCATCGTACTATCGCGTTGTCGTACTGTCGTCATCTTATTATCGCATTGTCGCCATCGTAATATCGCACTGTCGCCCTCGTATTGTCGAACTGTCGCATTGTCGTCATCGTACTGTCGCATTGTCGCAATCGTACTATCGCATTGTCGCCATCGTACTATCGCATTGTCGCCATCGTAGAATCGCATTCTCGCCATCGTACTATCGCACTATCGCATTGTCGCCCTCTGGATTTTAATGTGTAACCACGAAGGCCCTTACGGTATTACGTAGTTTGTTGGAATAATGCTTGTTAAATGAATAAAAAATAATATGTATCATGGTATTGTTGAAAACACATTAAGAATCAATGATTGACATACCATAATTATATCGCCGAATATCTTCATTTAACATATTTCTGGTTAAATACAATTCCAGTTCACCAAGTTCACGCGAAAGCGTCTATATTATATAACGATCCGTTTACTGACCGCAAACCGACCCTGATACCTTGCAGGTTGGAATGCAACGCATGAAAGCGAGGTCACGATTCCACTGCTGGGACGACGCTTGTTTAAAATTTTATACTTTTACATGTTAAATGTTCAATTTCGAAAACAATAAAACATGGTTTGGACAATACGAATATCATGATAGTGAAAAACGATACTTTTGTGAACTAAAATATGTACACGTACAGACAGCAATATGGTAGTAATAACTCAATATGAGAACATAGCCTTTAAAAGAGTTGAGTGTAAAACTGTTCTATCCATCAAGCCTTTTCATAATAGATAACATTGTTTCATGTTGAACATGCAGTAAAACAGTGTAACATGCTATAGTGCAAAGACGCGGTCATGTTTCCAATGTTCTGTGGGATTATGCTCAAATCAGCCAATGGAATAAATGAAGTGTATTCATTCGTATCTAGCCGCGGGAAATTGTATTTGAATTTATTGGACACATACAAAGGTCAGGTAAGGTGAAAAGTTATATAAGACAGCTACGCCGAATAAATGTAAATTTATATTTCTAAAATTACACCCCTATTTATGGTGGCTAAATTCAACTAATTTAATACTTTGGACTGTACTGTTTACAGATAAACATTATCAGTACTTCATGTGACCGTTTGCAATATCAAATCATTCGGGGTTCATGTTATCATAAACAATCAAAGTCTGTAATCTCATCAGAGATTTTAACCACAGTTCACTTAAAAAAATCGCCATCTTGAATATTAGTTTTTTATCTGATTTTTCTGTAATGTATAAAGTTACACACAACATATAATCACACTTCCGTTTATAGGGTTAAATGTGTTAACACTGAAATATAAATCCGTGTCATTACTTATAGACACAATACTTTTGTGTACTTAAAACTTCTTCTATAAAAATTGTAAGAAAGATATTGCAAATAAAACACCTAGTCCTAAAATAACCCAAATGTAACCTCATTTTAGTAAACAAGTATTGAAAACATATTTAAAATTAATTTAATGACTATTACTTATAAGTAGTGTAACATTTCAGTTTTAATAATGCGTCTTAAATCATGTTCGTTGAAACTCATCTGACATAATAGTAGTGGTAGAATAACCCTAAATTGAACTGATAGAACATAGTACCAGTAACAGTTTGATGGAAATTTGAAAGATGCGCACACACTATACCAAGTGTAAATATAAGAGTGGAACCTAACTAGCTGTATATTTAGGGTTGGATGGGGATGTTAATAACATTTGCAGCAACTACTTGTCATCTTCATCGTGAGCCACAGAAGTATCATATTATAGAGTTGAAATGAGCTGTGAACANCTACCTTTTAAGTTTTAAGTTGACATCTTATTTGTTTAGATTTGTTCCGAGCAAAATTTAAAGGCAAATTGACAGAGTGCATGATATTAAAGAAAGTTTTATTTAAAAAAAAAGAAGATATAACTTGTGTAATTTTTAACGTAAGATGCTTACAAATAGTATATGCGGACTTCACAGACTAATCTGTGACAACACTTTACGCACAATCATTAAGCCCAGTTATCCCAGAACGAGGCTCAAAGTCATGACAAACAGCAGCATCAACTTTATATTTCTAATATTAAACATCATGAACATCTAAGTCATACAATCATATACATATAGTTTATTTATAATTATACTTTATCAAGAACACTTACATAAACATGCCTGATAAAACAAGCATTGAAATTGGTTCTATATATGACTTGTCTTTAACATAGAAAACACAGGTTTAACAATAGCTGTTCAATACAGAGCGCTCGACTATTCTTCAACTTTGATACCACAATGTACACTTTCTGACAGTCACCTGATAGAGGGACAGACATATTTGATGATTAAAATCTGTAATAATAACATAGTTATGTACATACAAAATGAAACCTGAAAATTAACCAATTGATGCCTAGCGGCTAGAAAAAAAGGCCTTAGCAAACAGCGTAGACCCAGATGAGACGCTGCATAATGCGGCGTCTCATCAGGGTCTTTGCTGTTTGCTTAAAGGAATTTCTGTAAGAATTATTCTAAAAATAGAAATAAATTTACTAGACATCCCTAATTTTTATCCAATTAAGAAGGATGGGAGAGTCCACTCGGCATAAATGGGTTAAGATTACATCAAGAAACTTGATTATGACACAAAACTAGAGCTTCATTACTTTGCTTTTAATTTATTGTAATTCCAATAACTGTGCAATCCCAAGCATGGTCTTTATATGAGATTTCTTCACACACATGTGTCGTGTTCTGCGAAAACCGGGCAAAATGCTTGTGCGTAAATTATCATCCCGCAGTCCGCACAGGCTTATCCGGGATGACACTTTCCGCCTAAACTGGATTTTCGCTTAGAAGAGATCATTTAAACGAAAAATTCCATAAAAGCGTAAATTTTCGTCCCTGATTAGCCTGTGCAGACTGCACAGGCTAATCTGGGATGACAATTTACGCACAAGCATTATGCCCAGTTTTCTCAGGACACGTCACATATTTCAACGTAAAACCTCATCTTTACTCCAGTTAATGAACAGAAATTGCTTTCTTCATTTCAGTAACAGTGACCTTTACCTTGCCCTGACTGGCCCCAAATGCAATCCAACGCGTTGTTTGCATATATGCTTACTACACAACACATTTTAGTACTATATCTCAAAGGAAAGTCAAATTATTTAGTGAAAACATTTTTCCATGTTTAGAACCAGTGACCTGACAGGCCCTAACTACAATCACTGGCTAGGTCTGCATAAACGCTACTTACACAAAAAAATACAGCAAAATACCTTAATCCAAACTAAAGTTATAGAAAGAAAATAGTTTGTCTATTTTAAGTAACACTGTAACAGTGACTGGCCCGAAATGCAATCACACGCTTAATCAGGTGCAGAATCCTACTTCAATCTGATCACAGTTATATGTTACGGTCAGTGAAGGTTCATACCCTGAACACATAGTAAAGTTTTATTTCAATATCTGTAGTTTATACATGTATAGAAATACTGAATAGTTGCATGCAAACTTTTACCAAAATTACCAAAACAACAAAAAAGGGCCATAATTGTGCCAAATTGCAGATCAGGGTTAGAGAACTTGGTCTAAACAATGAAAATGTACACGTGCATGAGGATTCCATTGAATACCTGCAAAATAAAAAGGGATTATGGAGATGTTGCATGTTTACCTAAACCGATTTTTTTTGTATAAAGAGCGGCATCATTCTGCTAAATTGAAAGTAAGAGTTATGGATCTTGGTCAGTGACCTCACACAATGACCCCAAACACATGTGTGAAGTTTTAAGTGAAAACTTGGTGACAGAGTGTGAATGAGATGTTTACTTTAACAAGAGCGTTACACAGACACCATCGCCAGCTAATGAGTAAGTAGTAAAACTCGACTACATGTATTTGCTGAATAGTCGAGATACAAATGGTCATAGATATAGAGACATTTTTGTTTATAATATACATGTAAGTATAGATTACGAAAATGACGACTACAAACAAATTACAACGCATGAAATGTATAAACACCTGTGTCACATGTTCAAACGGCATTTCTAAAAACCATTACATACATGTACTCATTTCAGTCATATGCATTTGAGACAGTGTTTTAAATTTGAATTTACTAACAATTATCATTAGAAGGGATTGGTATAATTTGAGTCACTGAAAATGGTCATAAAACATTGCTTTTGCCTACCATACCCTGTTGATACACATGGGACGTATAGCAACACACTTAATGTACAAACTGCAGATCCTTGCCTACCATACCTGTGTTGATACACATGGGACGTATAGCAACACACTAAATGTACATACTGCAGATCCTTGCCTACCATACCAGTGTTGATACACATGGGACGTATAGCAACACACTTAATGTACATACTGCAGATCCCTGCCTACCATACCCCTGTTGATACACATGGGACGTATAGCAACACACTTAATGTACATACTGCAGATCCTCGCCTACCATACCCGTGTTGATACACATGGGACGTATAGCAACACACTTAATGTACATACGGCAGATCCTTGCCTACCATACCCCTGTTGATACACATGGGACGTATAGCAACACACTTAATGTACATACTGCAGATCCTTGCCTACCATACCCGTGTTGATACACATGGGACGTATAGCAACACACTTAATGTACATACTGCAGATCCTTGCCTACCATACCCGTGTTGATACACATGGGACGTATAGCAACACACTTAATGTACATACTGCAGATCCTTGCCTACCATACCCGTGTTGATACACATGGGACGTATAGCAACACACTTAATGTACATACTGCAGATCCTTGCCTACCATACCCGTGTTGATACACATGGGACGTATAGCAACACACTTAATGTACATACTGCAGATCCTTGCCTACCATACCCGTGTTGATACACATGGGACGTATAGCAACACACTTAATGTACATACTGCAGATCCTTGCCTACCATACCCGTGTTGATACACATGGGACGTATAGCAACACACTTAATGTACATACTGCAGATCCTTGCCTACCATACCCGTGTTGATACACATGGGACGTATAGCAACACACTTAATGTACATACTGCAGATCCTTGCCTACCATACCCGTGTTGATACACATGGGACGTATAGCAACACACTTAATGTACATACTGCAGATCCTTGCCTACCATACCCGTGTTGATACACATGGGACGTATAGCAACACACTTAATGTACATACTGCAGATCCTTGTCTACCATACCCGTGTTGATACACATGGGACGTATAGCAACACACTTAATGTACATACTGCAGATCCTTTTAAGTTTAGTTTAAACACTCTCAAGTCCGTTTTCTGGGCCTAGTAACAGTACTAGGTGTCTTAGGGGGAGATCTAAAGAACGCTCCCCGAGTGGGGATGGAACCGGCGAACCCTCGGTCGCTAGGCGGACACCATATACATTACGCCAAGGTGACCCTTAACAACACACGTAATGTAGATACTGCAGATCCTATTGGATTATGACCTTTTACCTCTTAGATACGCATTTTGACGTGTTTGTAGTCCCTTAGAAAATCAAAGTAGATTAAAGACCTTTATTACTAGATTCAATTTTTAAAGCCTTCATTTCCAACTCTAAGATACTGATGAGCAGCAAACAGCATAAAACCTAAACAGACTGTGAGTAACTCGCAGGCTGTTCTGGTTTTATGCTGGTTGCAAAAGCCATTTTTACTTCGCTTCTGAGTGGGAAAGGTTTATTCCAATTTTTGATGCATGATTAAATATTGTAGTACAAGCATCGACAATGAAACATATATCTTATGACTGATCATATTCACTAATATCACATATCAAGTGGCACATTGATATATACATAAGTATACATAAGAGATGTTTCAACCAAAGAACAGACACTAATGAGTTCATAATATGATATCTTCTTCGTCTGATACAGCACTCCTTCTAAATAGAAGATTTTGTGATGGGGCCAATTGGTTAAGGGGTGAAAGCTGTACAAAGGTGCTCAGTTGTGTGTTAATTAAAAAATTATTCACATTGTAAGTGCCTACAGGTGGATAAGGGGGACAAGTGTATATGGGGAGGTAGTGGTATACATGTATACAAATCAGTAACAGAGATGGAAATAAGCCTACTAAAATGTGATTTTCTGCACAATAACTGTTGAAACAAGAAGGCCAAGGCCTAACATCGCTCATCCGAGACCCAAAGGGAAAGGAACTTGACTGGGAAGCTTTTACGATGTAAACATAACCCTTTTAGAACTTGTTTCAGATTTGCAAATGTTAATGAACAGGAACCATTTTGGCACTAAGCCGAGGTATCATTTGAACACATTTTCTAAGCAAGTTTCATGATGATTGTGCAAAACATGTGACTTCTAAAGTGTTCAAATGTTTTTTTCTTTAATTTGACCTAGTGACCTTGTTTTGGACCCCTCATGACCCAGTTTCGATTCCGGATTAGACATCATCAGCATAAATGTTCTGACACTGTTTTTTGAAGATTGGGTTTCTAGAGTGTTAATAAGGTAAATGTTGATGACAGACAATGAACAACCAACAAAAGGTGATCATAAAAGCTCACCATGTGCACGTTGTGCTAAGGTGTTTAAAAAATGGTGGTGTCCAAAATTTCATTTTTTATCCCTACACTATTTATATCAACAATTAAATAAGCAGTCATGAATTCTTTCAAAAGCATGGTAAGGGGCTACAACTGTGTTAAAAAAATAAAATCGTTTCAACTATTGGAATTCAATTTCAAAATTATAGCATACTATTAGAAGTGCAACCATAGATTGATAAATCTTTGATGCAACCAACCTACCAATACAATTCATACTTTTAAATTCAAATCAAAACAATGATCAACTTAACATTTACATTCTGAACGTCATGGAATAGCACTGAATGCAATCAGCAGTCATTTAAAAGTATAGATACGAGCTTGCTCTGGGAAAATGAGGCTTAATGCATGTACCCAATTTGTCACACCATATAAACATGTGCAATCCGCACAGTTTAATCAGGGAAAACACTTTCCATTTTATGTCATTTTTCCTTTCAAGTTAGTCTCTTTTAAACAACAAGACATGTCACCATAGGATGACATATTCCCCCTTTTTCCACATTTTTCTAAACTTTAACGCAAAGTGTTTTTCCACATTTTTTGAAACCTAAACGCAAAGTGTGATGGAATTTCAGATGGACAGACAGACGGACAGATGGACAGTGCAATCACTATATGCCCAACTTCGGGGGCATAAAAATCCAGTCTAAGCAGAAAGTGTCGCTTAGGGACAACACTTTACGCATATACATTAGGCCTGTTTTCTCAGAGCGCCGCTCATAGATACTAGTATGGATATGAAAGACAGTATTGCTATAATAAACTCTGTTCTATCATGATGCTATCGTATCCATCGGGGACATCGTAGTAGAAATTGTTAAATTGCACATCAAGCGTCGCACCATCATCAACTGAAAACAGACAACACATTGTATAAATCACTGGTTCATAAACAAAAATACTTAACTTTGTTTAGGTTACTTCTTCATAAGAAATATTCAAAATATGTTTGAGAGTATTTGTTAATTATGTCCATAAATTATGACTCTTATACACTCAAACATGTTTTCTTATAATTTTTTAGATATTGAATGTTATTCAACACTTTAGTTTCTTTCCCAAGACAGCACGCTCAACTATTCATCCTTTTTGAACATTTTCTGAATTAAATGGCTGTCAAAACATATTTGATGGTGAATATCTGTAATTCTTATTAAGTAACCAGTGCATGCAAAAAAATCTGAAAATTAAGATTACAAAAAGAAACTTGCCCTGCCAGTCTGCCACAATAATAGATTTTCATTGTTTTACCAATTAAATCATTTTAATTAAAACATAATTTTAATTTAAATATAATTTTAATTTAAATAACAGCAATCCCCAAAAAGGTCTGCATTTAAGCTACCCACACATTAGTTTTTAACAGAAAACCTATATCAAAACGCTAGTTAATGAGCAGAAAGAGTTTTCCTATTTTGACTAATAGTGACCTTCACCCTCAACACAAATGTAAACTATAAATTAATATGTGTAGTAGATATAGAGATATGGAGAAGTTGTACACAAACATTATTCTGAATTTTCAAAGTACAAAAGGGGCATGATTCTAATAAATTACATGTCAGAGTGATGGAACTTGGTCAATCACCTCACACAATGACCCTAAACACAAGTTTGAACTTAAACCCTTTGAGCGCTGGAACCAGATTTTAAAGGCCTTTGCAAACAGTTTGGATCCAGATGAGACGCCACAGAACGTGGCGTCTCATCAGGATCCAAACTGTTTGCTATTCTGATAGTGGTCTTAGAAAAAAAATCAAAGAAAATGCTAATTTTAGAAATTCAGCAGACGACATTTTAGCAGACAGCAAATTTCCCAGCATGCAAAGGGTTAAAATGAATTTCTGTAGTAGGAACAGTTATATCAAGATGCTGCTTGTTAACCCTTACCAGTGATTTACGCACATGCCGATTCCCACAAATGGTTGAGTAGAATAGCTTGAACTTTTTGGTGAATAGTCAAGCTAAAAATGTTGTTTTATAATATATATATATATATATGAGGTGTTTATAAGCAGAAGAGTTCAAACAAAACAAAACAAAAATCATAGAGCTTAAGTCACAAACTAATGACTAACACCCCTGATCGCTTTGTCAAAGACATGACAGGTTTGGACACAAGGGGACATAACCTTGCACATAGGTGGATCACTGCACATACAAATTGTGGCTTGCACATATGAACTGCATGGTGGTCACACATTTTTATTTTTATTGATTGAACAAGGCTTGTCAACCTAGGATGACATATGCCCCCTTTTTCCACATTTTTCTAAACCTAAATGCAAAGTGTTTTTCCACATTTTTAGAAACCTAAACGCAAAGTGTGACGGAATTTCAGACAGTCAGACGGACAGTGTGATCACTATATGCATAAAAATGTGGAGGTATTAGACTCCACAGTACTTTGCAGACAGACTAACTGACCATCTGAAAAAGTGACTTCTGAAAACCCCCGTTCTATTTGAAAATTAATTTTACAACATAATGAATGTTTGCAATACTTTAAACTCAAATACAAAAAAGTACTGTTGAGCCATAAAATAAATAACGGATGTATGCATATAGTAAACACTTGAACTCCTACCATAGAATATAGTATACACTTAAACCCCTACCATAGAATATAGGATAAAATTAAACCCCTACCATAGAATATAGGATACACTGAAACCCCTACTATATAATTTAGGATACACTTAAACTCCAACCATAGAATATAGGATACACTTAAACCCCTTCTATGGAATATAGGATACACTTAAACCCCTAACATAGCATTTAGAAAACATTAAAAACCCTACCATAGAATATAGTATACACTTAAACCCCTACCATAGAATGTGAATACACTTTAACTTCTACCATAGAATATAGGATACACTTTAAACCCTACTATAGAATATAGGATACTCTTTAACCCCTACCATAGAATTTAGGATACACTTAAACCCCTACCATAGAATATAGGATACACTAAAACCCCTATCATAGAATATAGGATACACATAAACTCCTCCCATAGAATATAGGATACACTTAAACCCCTACCATAGAAATTAGGATACACTTAAACACCTACCATAGAATAAAGGATACACTTAAACCCCTACTATAGAATATAGGATACACTTTAACCCCTACCATAGAATTTAGGATACACTTAAACCCCTTCCATAGAATATAGGATACACTTAAACCCCTACCATAGAATATAGGATACACTGTGCCTTTTATTCCAGTCATGGGAATGTTCATTGGTTTGTCATTCAGCCGGAAATTCAGCTCAACATGGTCGTATGTCAGGCCCTGAAAAACAGCCTAATGTAAAATGAAGAATACTAGATGCCTGATGGTCTCCATGAAACAGACTCGACAGCGTTTTAATAAACCTTAGGCTTACAAAATGCAATCAAGCTTAAATAAAAAGTGTTAAATTAAAGATGTCCAGCTTCTTGTAAAGAAAGGCTTGCAAGTATGAAATTATTAAACATCTTAGTTGTTTTAAATAACTTTCAAGCTTTGTATTGTATAAATATGACCTTTTATTTCTAAATGTGAATTGGACTTCGGAGAAATGGACATAGATTTTGCGTGTGAACCACTGTTTCCACATTTGGATAATTTGTGTTAAGATATTTTAAAGGTCAACTATTGGCTAATAATTATGCTAAATCTTTCCACGTGCCTGATGGTTAACATTTATGGCAAAGTATGCATTTAAAATTGGATGATAAATGACTAAGTTACAGGCTTTTATGTATTGACAATACAACTAGTTGGCCCTGCCCCAATCCTATATACATATTTAAAAAACTCTTTTTAAACTGTAATTTTTAGAGTATTTTTATAATAAAATAAAATCAAAACAAGATGATCAACACATTTAGTTACCACGATGTCTCCCTCCTGCGGGGCCTGGGACAGCGCCCCCTTCTCCTCATTTCGGTTGTACAGTTTCCCATCATGCCTCAGCACCCACGCCTCCTCGTTATCTCCGAGGGGCACCTTGTTGACTCCACACTTTCTTGTCGCTAGGCCCACACCCCACACACCTGANGAAAATTAATTTTACAACATAATGAATGTTTGCAATACTTTAAACTCAAATACAAAAAAGTACTGTTGAGCCATAAAATAAATAACGGATGTATGCATATAGTAAACACTTGAACTCCTACCATAGAATATAGTATACACTTAAACCCCTACCATAGAATATAGGATAAAATTAAACCCCTACCATAGAATATAGGATACACTGAAACCCCTACTATATAATTTAGGATACACTTAAACTCCAACCATAGAATATAGGATACACTTAAACCCCTTCTATGGAATATAGGATACACTTAAACCCCTAACATAGCATTTAGAAAACATTAAAAACCCTACCATAGAATATAGTATACACTTAAACCCCTACCATAGAATGTGAATACACTTTAACTTCTACCATAGAATATAGGATACACTTTAAACCCTACTATAGAATATAGGATACTCTTTAACCCCTACCATAGAATTTAGGATACACTTAAACCCCTACCATAGAATATAGGATACACTAAAACCCCTATCATAGAATATAGGATACACATAAACTCCTCCCATAGAATATAGGATACACTTAAACCCCTACCATAGAAATTAGGATACACTTAAACACCTACCATAGAATAAAGGATACACTTAAACCCCTACTATAGAATATAGGATACACTTTAACCCCTACCATAGAATTTAGGATACACTTAAACCCCTTCCATAGAATATAGGATACACTTAAACCCCTACCATAGAATATAGGATACACTGTGCCTTTTATTCCAGTCATGGGAATGTTCATTGGTTTGTCATTCAGCCGGAAATTCAGCTCAACATGGTCGTATGTCAGGCCCTGAAAAACAGCCTAATGTAAAATGAAGAATACTAGATGCCTGATGGTCTCCATGAAACAGACTCGACAGCGTTTTAATAAACCTTAGGCTTACAAAATGCAATCAAGCTTAAATAAAAAGTGTTAAATTTAAGATGTCCAGCTTCTTGTAAAGAAAGGCTTGCAAGTATGAAATTAATAAACATCTTAGTTGTTTTAAATAACTTTCAAGCTTTGTATTGTATAAATATGACCTTTTATTTCTAAATGTGAATTGGACTTCAGAGAAATGGACATAGATTTTGCGTGTGTACCACTGTTTCCACATTTGGATAATTTGTATTAAGATATTTTAAAGGTCAACTGTTGGCTAATAATTATGCTTAATCTTTCCACGTGCCTGATGGTTAACATTTATGGCAAAGTATGCATTTAAAATTGGATGATAAATGACTAAGTTACAGGCTTTTATGTATTGACAATACAACTAGTTGGCCCTGCCCCAATCCTATATACATATTTAAAAAACTCTTTTTAAACTGTAATTTTTAGAGTATTTTTATAATAAAATAAAATCAAAACAAGATGATCAACACATTTAGTTACCACGATGTCTCCCTCCTGCGGGGCCTGGGACAGCACCCCCTTCTCCTCGTTTCGGTGGTACAGTTTCCCATCATGCCTCAGCACCCACGCCTCCTCGTTATCTCCGAGGGGCACCTTGTTGACTCCACACTTTCTTGTCGCTAGGCCCACACCCCACACACCTGAACAAATATAACTAGCGCCTTGTTCACAGAAAACTGGGCTTAATGCATGTGCGTTTAGTTTCGTCCCAGATTAGCCTTTGCACAGGCTAATCCGGGACGACACTCCTTTTTATGGAATTAGAAGTTTGAAGGAAGTCCATTATGAATGGAAAATCCAGTAAAGTCGGAAAGTTAGTCCCTGATAAGCCAGTGTGAATTGTACAAGCTAATCTGGGACGACACTTTACACACATCCATTTAGCCCAGTTTTCCAAGAACAAGGCCAAAATATAGCTTAAGCTTTTTCACAAATGTAAATAATACCCTCATACTGAATTGTCAGCGATATTCAAAGAGAAAACAACTAAGCAATGTTTGGATCACAGGGAAAGAAATATGACTTACACATTTAGACTTAATGGCAATAAATATTAAAGTTTTAATTGAATATCTTGAGAAATATGGGAATGGGTCGATTTGCAAACTCATGCACACTGAGAAAACTGCCCGCAAACTGAAAACTGACCGACCAACGGACAAACCCACAGAGCAAATCCAATATATGCTTTCCCTGCAGGGGTATAATAAACATCATAATTATCAATATTATCATAAATCCTGAATACTCTTGAACCTTTATCATAATGCATTATCATTATCAGCAGCAATAGCATCATGTGTATAGTGATAATTATCATCACCACTGCTGGTATAAATTGTTAATCATCAGTGACATATCCATGATCATCATCATCCTATTCATTATCATGACAATATCATCATCATCATGATCATCATCATCAACACCAACAACAAGAACCACAGCCTCCACAGTGAGTGCACATTTAATACCTGTGGACTGAACTTTGACCTCAAAGTAGGCCTTGTCCTGGTTGATAGGAGCGTTGGAGAAGGCAGCCCCCGTACCACACAGCCGCTTACCGTTCTTGACTATCACCACCTCTGAACCTGAATACAGACATAGACTGGCAGTGTAGAGGTAAATGTAAATATACATAACATCGGGTAAGCCTATTAACAAATATTATATTGCTTTATTAACACTACCTGGTGTACTATTGTATCTATTAAGGTGCTATGAGGACTGAAACCAAGTGCTGCTGTAAAAGCTGATCTCACCAGAAAACCCCCCAAAAGTGCACAAACGATCATCACTTCCCTAAAGGACAATAAACAGTTAATGCTAAGCTGCAATCAATCATGGAGTTTGTTAACATCAATATAAGCCAACTGAAAAAGTCAGTTTACCTTTGCTATAAAATAAATTGAAACAACAGGATGCTTCCATTCGCATTACACACCTGTCGGTGCATACTATCGAAAAACAAAAGTTATGAATTCAACAGTTCCATATCAAACCATATTTGTTTGATTAAATTTATAAAACCCCACAATTGAATTTCCTGCACCTATGTATAAGCGTGCAACTGATTTTTAAGGCAAATATTGAGGGAAAACCTGAAACAAGTATTTATATCATTTTTACTGTCCATTAACCACAATATGCCCAATTTTTTCTTCTGTTGTTCATTAAATAGTCATATTTAACTTCTTAAAACATATTCAATCATAAATTTCAAGTGAGGTTTCATAAGCATAACTATTTACCTATTATGTGAACCATATTTATCCAAATTTAATAATATTCATGCAGGAATGGAAATGAACAGTCACCCACTTGCCTAAGGCAATAGCCTTTTGAACTGGGTTAGTGATTCTTTAAATCTGGTAGTCCAAATAGACAAATATATAAACGTATAAGTACACTGCTTAATACCTCCCACCCATGGGGCAGTGATATTTTTTTTCAAATTTTCTCATCTGAGTCCTGGGGACTCGATAACTTGCATATCTGCGAGTCCCCGAATTGAAAGAATGAGTCCGTATATTAAACCATTTTTTTTTTAAATTGAAACTTCAATGCATTTTTGGGACACACATAATTTGAAACTTTGCATCCTCAAAGTAAAAGGTTTTTGTAAGTCCAGGACGCGGGACTCGCAGGTAAAACAATCACTGATGGGGGCATAACAATGAACAGATTAAAGGGACTTTAAATATATTCTTAATGAGTAATTGTTTACCTTTTCAAATCATGTATATAAAAAGTTGGATGTAAATCTGCATGCAAAGAAATTAGGCTTAGCAGGTACATTCTTTAAATTTAAAACTTAGGCGGGTTGTATCAGGTGTACCCATCATGAAACCTTACAAGACTGGGGCACCAAAACGAAAATCCTGGGAGGATCCTGTGTGATGTATTAATGTTTCACAACTTATATGCTAACACATGCTTTTGATGAATTGTGACTCTGTTATAATGCCAAACCATTTTACCAGGTAAAATAATGTTAGTATAATGTAGCCTTTAATTTATGTCAACACAGTCCTACCGATATTTGTCGGATCTAACTGAACAGAAGGAAGTTCTTGCAGTTTAATATGACCAGGATTTGAACCACCGAATAACCGCCTTAAGCAACAGAAAACGTCTGCCATTATGGCAGAAATTTACGTGAATACAATAATTGTAGCGAAAATTATGTGGTGTATTTCATCCGCATGAACAGACGCTCATTCTGTTTTATTTAGAAGGACCGGACTTTACCAACCCGCGTTCAGTGATCGAGATTTGATACATAAACCGGAAGTAGAATGTTTCTAAATACTCTTCTGGAAGAGGAAGAGCGGTGAATATGAAAAGTTTTTATACTCTATTTAATTTAGCATAGATTCTGTTAGATATATTTCATGTCACAACTTTAATACACGATACTTGGTTCAAATTTGTGGTAAGTTAATTTTGATCACAAATTAAATACGGTCATAACCATGGTATCACATTTGTCAAAAAAAAATTTAGTCGGAAGGGACCTTTGTCAAAAAAATGTCAAAAGCAAAATGACAATTTCTGATACAGTCGATTAGTGTTTAACTTTAGCTGAGGACTCTGAGTCTCATTTCAATGTGTGCAATATGAATTCACCCTTCATCCATTACAACTCGGAAGACAAATGTCTTGCCTTAAAAAAACTAGACCACAAAGGCACAATTTTGGTTGCTATGGAGGGTTACAGAAATAATTGTAAAATATGATATATTAGATTATGCTCAAACTTTGTACACATTGAAATTGCAGGGATAATTTACAAAAATGCGTATAACTTGGTTGTTTCTTATTCCAAATTCAGATTTTTGTAAGTAAAGCTAAAAATGGAAAAATTGACTGTGGAATTTTAAGGTTATTATAGTGGGGGAAATATAGACCTTTTGAGTAGAGGAATGGGGCGGAATTTCCACCCTAAATAAGCCAATCTGATATTCTGCCATATAGACCAGTTGACGAGTGACGTCCACGCGCACCTGCAAAGTTTAGACTCCGCCCACTGGTTTGCAAAAAGAGGTGGAATTCATATAAGCGCATATAGAGAATGCTGACATTATCATCGTTTTTATTGATAATCATGCACTATATCAAATATAATTTTACCCATTATGTCTGAATCAAACATTAACTTGCAAGATTATGAACTTTTGGAACGATTATATTGTTGTTGTTATTTGTTTTTACTGACAATGAACTCGGGAAGTGAACACAATCTATGGGTATGTGGTTACCACAAAAAATCTCTCTACTTGGCACACCTTCGCGACTGTTGTTTGAACAAAAACACTCAGAAATGGAAATTTTTTCAGAATAAATTAAATTTCATGAACGAACACAAGTAAGGATGAGAACAAACAACAAGGAGATCGATTTTATGTACGCAACATATAATAACTGATTTGAACCTTTATGTCTGTCAAAACTTACCTTGTTACACATTAAATAAATTCTCTTGATAAATGTAACNTTTGAACTTGGCTCGGGCTCCTTTGGTAAAGCCTGGGTAGTCTTGGAAAAACAGACTGGCAGAAAATGTGTCTCAAAAGAGATACAGGCAAGAATCTTTCATGTCTTAATTACATATCATTGGCATTAGTGGACATTCAAATATAATTTTAATTTAAATAACAGCATCCCCAAAAAGCTCTGCATTTAAGCTACCTACACATGCATGTAGTATGAAAGTCACAGCATAATAATAATAAACAAAAGTTAATTGAAAATTCGCCCAGTGTGTAACGTTACACATTGCAAATCTCATTATGTATTTGTTACCAATTCTCCAATTTCACCAATGATCAGTTAAGTGATTGTTGTAAATTATCCTTTGAATCCATTGACAGTGAATCAGTGGTGTGTGTTGTGTAGGTAGTTTGAATGGGCAAACATCTTTGGGTACACAGGTAAACAATAGTTTGAATAGACAATCATTTTAAGCTTCATCAATCAGCTTCATTGGACAATATGAGCTGCGTCATGTGAAAATGGGTCTTATGCCATATGTGGCCAGCGTAGCTCCAGACCAGCCTGCACAATCGCATAGTCTGGACTCTGGTCAGGAGCTACGCTGTCAGTTATAAAGTTTCATGGTCTCATTGTCGGACAGCGTACCTCCTGACCAAATTGCAAGACTGCACAGGCTGGTCTGGAGCTTCCCTGGCCACATATGGCATAACCGCATAAGACCCATTTTTGCATGACATGACTTTTATATTGCAAATAATTATGCAATAAAAAAATTCATTCAAAATTTAATTTGTCTTAATACCACATTATAAATGTTTAATTGTATACATAAAAAATTGTGAATATAAGCTTATCATAATCTTACAAACTTTGTCTCGGACAATAAATATGAGCCTCTCTCTTTGAAAAGGGGGTTAAATGCATGTGCGTACAGTGTCATCCCAGATTAGCTTATGCAGTCCGCACAGGCTTATCAGGGACAACACTTTACGCCTAAACTAAATTTTTGCTAAGAAGAGAGTGTTTTTAAAACTAAAATATCAAAAAAGCCTAAAGTGTTGCCCCTGATTAGCCTTTGCGGTCTGCACAGGCTAATCTGGGATGACAATTTTGGCACATGCATTAAACCCCCTTTTCACAGAGCGAGGCTCATATTGTTGACACATTTCAGATATCCGGCCTGGGTAAGAAGGAGATGGACAGGTGTGTGGTGGAGGTCTGGATGTTGAGCATCTGTTACCATGTCAACATCGTCCGCTACATCCAGGCCTACGTCAGTGAAGGCTGTCTCAACATCGTCATGGAGTACGCTAGTGGTGGTACGTATCTTGCAGTATGCACACAATCTTTTTTTGTCCCACATACATTCCTTTAGTAGATTTTTTCTTTAAATTAGGCCTAAAAATTTTAATTTATGTTTAGCATCCCCAGGCAGGTAATGAGATTTGAGATTGGTTTTTTGCATCAGTCAGAATATTTAGTTATATATTCAGCAAGAAATAAAAAAAAAAATATATAAAATCTTATATAAATATTGTTACAAAAAAATAAATCATTTAAAATACAAATTAATGCAAGTTATAGTTACGTCACTGACGCAGTGTACCAGTACATAGCAACAAAAACAAGACTTTATGATCTATTCTTTCTGCTTTATAATCCAGCCAATATTTTACAGTCACAGTCGGGAACAAAACAAACTTTGTTCACAAATTGTTTTTGATCTGTTGAACATTTTGTTGTCATAAATAAATGATTTTGCTCAGTCTAATATATTGAGCTGAAATTACTGACGAATTCACATTTCGATCAATGATTGTAAACATCAGAGGAATGCACTTTATTAACCCTTTGCATGCTGGGATATTTTTCGTCCGCAAAAGTGTCGTCTGCTGAATTTCTAAAATTAGCATTTTCTTCGATTTTTGTTCAAAGAATACTATCAGAATAGCAAACAGTTTGGATCCTGATGAGACGCCACGTTCTGTGGCGTCTCATCTGGATCCAAACTGTTTGCAAAGGCCTTTAAAATTCGGTTCCAGCGCTCAAAGGGTTAATAAAATTGCAAATGCATGCTTTAAAAACCCCACACCTCATCTTTTGGCTAGTCAGTACATATCTCGGATGACTTGTTACAATTCAATATTGCTGTAAATAAACTCAAGAAACAAAATCAGGGGATCAATATTTGTTGCCTTCATCGAGTATTATAAAGTGAAGAAAATACATCAAATAAAACACTATTAAAATGATTTAAGTTGGGATCAACGCCATCATGGACCAGTCCATGCAAAGCATTCGGGGGTTTGAAGAGTAGTATACGGTAAAGAAAATACATCAAACAGAACAATATTACAATCATTTAAGCTCAAGCATTGTACAAATTTCAGGTGACCTGTTATTTTAACCCTTTGAGTGCTGGAACCGGATTTTGAAGGCCTTTGCAAACAGTTTGGATCCAGATGAGACGCCTCAGAACGTGGCGTCTCATCAGGATCCAAACTGTTTGCTATTCTGATAGTGGTCTTAGAAAAAAATAAAAATAAATGCTAATTTTAGAAATTCAGCAGATGACGTTTTAGCAGACGACAAATTTCCCAGCATGCAAAGGGTTAAACCTTTTTATTTTAGCTTGATTGCATCGAAATTCGAAGGCTTATTGAAACGCTTTTAAGTCCGTTTCCTGGGTAGATACAGTAAATGTGGTGTCTTTGGGTTCGATTTGAAGAATGCTCCCACAATGGGTATCAAACCCGTGACCTCCTGGTTGCTTGGCGGACACAATATGTGTCGTATTCTGAGAAAACTGGGCATAATGCTTGTGCGTAAAGTGTCGTCCCAGATTAGCCTGTGCAGTCAGCACAGGCTAATCAGAGATGACACTTTCCGCTTTTATGACATTTTTCGTTTAAATGAAGTCTCTTCTTAGCAAAAATCCAATATAGGTGGAAAGTGTCATCCCTGATTAGGCTGTGCAGACTGCACAAGCTAATCTGGGACGACACTTTACGCACATGCATTATGCCCAGTTTTCTCAGAACGGGACACAATATCCACTTCGCCTCAGTGACTTGTTTCATTATACACATTTCAGGTGACTTAAGCCAGAAGATAGAGAAGCAGAATGGCATACATTTACCACAAGAGGTCAGTACGGTTGAACTGACAGGTTACCGGTATATACAAATGAGCCTATATACAAACGCGCTCTGAGAAAAGGGGGGTTTAATGCATGTGCATAAAGTGTCGTCCCAGAGACAACTCTTTCCACTTTTATTTTATTTTTCGTTTAAAGGAAGACTTCTTGACGAAAATCCAATTTAGACGGAAAGTGTCGTCCCTGATAAGCCTGTGCGGACTGCACAGGGTAATCTGGGACGACACTTTACGCACATGCATTTAACCCCCTTTTCTCAGAGCGCGTCTCAAATTCATTGTTAGCCACTGAATATCTTGTATTAATTATGCCATTTCTAACTTTACATTTATTTTTTAATCAACATTTTTTAATGGACACAATAATATGTGAACAGTGATAACCTGGTAAGTATTTTTAGGCTTCAATAACAAATGATATGTTTCTTAGTAACTGAAAAATACCAACAGATTTAATTCCTGACAGTGGCAGTTTCTTTACTTTCCCATTTAACATTTACAATTCTATCCATTTCTCAAGAATAAGAGAGCTAAAAATGTAGTTCAATCAACTATAATGTTTGTGTTGCCTTTCCCCTAGACCTTGCTAAGTATGTATTGTAGTTCACTATCCTGCTCTTGTTTCCTTTCCCCTAGACCGTGCTAAGTATGTATTGTTGTTCACTAGTCTATCCTGCTCTTGTTGCCTTTCCCCTAGACAGTGCTAAGTATGTAATGTAGTTCACTAGTCTATCCTGCTCTTGTTGCCATTAGACAGTGCTAAGTATGTAATATAGTTCACTAGTATATCCTGCTCTTGTTGCCATTAGACAGTGCTAAGTATGTAATGTAGTTCACCAGTCTATTCTGCTCTTGTTGCCTTTCCCCTAGACCGTACTAAGTATGTATTGTAATTCACTAGTCTATCCTGCTGTTGTTGCCCTTAGACAGTGCTAAGTATGTAATGTAGTTCACTAGTCTATCCTGCTCTTGTTGCTCTTAGACTGTGCTAAGTATGTATTGTAGTTCACTAGTCTATCCTTCTCTTGTTGCCTTTCCCCTAGACTGTGCTAAGTATGTATTGTAGTTCACTAGTCTATCCTGCTCTTGTTGCCCTTTAACCGTACTAAGTATGTATTGTAGTTCACTAGTCTATCCTGCTCTTATTGCCTTTCCCCTAGACCATGCTAAGTATGTATTGTAGTTCACTAGTCTATCCTGCTCTTGTTGCCCCTAGACTGTGCTAAGTATTTATTGTAGTTCACTTGTCTATCCTGTTCTTGTTGCCCTTAGACTGTGCTAAGTATGTATTGTAGTTCACCAGTCTATCCTGCTCTTGTTGCCCCTAGACTGTTCTAAGTATGTATTGTAGTTCACGAGTCTATCCTGCTCTTGTTGCCCCTAGACTGTGCTAAGTATGTATTGTAGTTATCTATTCTATCCTGCTCTTTTTGCCCCTAGACTGTGCTAAGTATGTATTGTAGTTCACTAGTCTATCCTGCTCTTGTTGCCCCTAGACAGTGAGCATTATGTAATGTAGTTCACTAGTCTATCATGCTCTTGTTGCCCTTAGACAGTGCTAAGTATGTATTGTAGTTCACGAGTCTATCCTGCTCTTGTTGCCTTTCCCCTAGACCGTGCTAAGTATGTAATGTAGTTCACTAGTCTAATCTGTTCTTGTTGCCCTTCGACAGTGCTAAGTATGTATTGTAGTTCACTAGTCTATCCTGCTCTGGTTTCCCTTAGACTGTGCTGGACTGGTTCCTGCAAGTCCTACTGGCCTTGGAGTACATCCACAGCAAGAAGTTCCTGCACAGAGGTAACTGGTCACAGTTACTCAAGCTTAAATGGCCAATTGTGCTAAGAGCTTGTGAATTTTAGTTGTAAATTAAATGAGTATTTAATGTATTTTGCTCATCATTAGCTCGACTATTAACCTAAAAGTACTAGCTATACTACTCACCTATTTATTGGCGTAATGCTCTGGTTCAGGAAAAAATACAACATCTTATTACCGTTTTAAATAACAGTATTCAACTGAAACATCATAATGTGTTCCGGTCATGGCGTGAGTTCCCCTTGTTGTTCTTGGAAAATTCAGGTTAACATTTGGGTGCAACTATTCTATATCTCTGTATCTACTACTGATCATATTGAAACTTGACAATCTCTTTATGAACGTTCACTGACCAAGGCCTTATTATTATAACTGTGACCAGCTTTTTCTCTGGATTATGCCCCCTTTTGTACGTTCACATAGATCTATCAATATTGCTAATCAAATAGTTAATTATCAATTGTTTTACATTATTTATTGCACCTATATAGGAAATCATTTTGATTGACAGCTTACTTCTTATAAGTTGTAAACAATGGGGATAGAAATAATCATAAATAAGATAAATGCTATCCAAGCACGGATAGTGCAATTACAACAAATAGGGCTATAAAACTAATTAACATGATGTCAGCCGCAAGAATAGTTGAACACAATTTCTTGGAACATTTTTTTTTGGCATAATAATTTATTAATTATTTCTACACAATCATGTAAATAGCCTTAAGTCATGATATATTTCATCCCTTATATTAAAGTCAATAATTTCCTAACTTCAGTTGTGTTCTCACCAGGAAGGGGTCAATTTATTTTCATTACCACTTTAGTATGATAAACATTTCTTAGTGCGCCATTCATTTAAACAAAATGCTATAATAAGTATAAGGCAGACATAAAAATATTCACTAATAAATGATGAGTTTGATGCAGTATCAAACATTTGATTCGTACACTTGTAAGAACCAGGGCTTTCCCTAGATTCAACAAGTAGAGTGAAAACTGAAGCATGGGCTCACATTTTGTGTTTTTATGTCTCCCAGTCTATACTGGGGGACATATTGTTTTTGCCCTGTCTGTTTGTTGGTTTGTTTGTTGGTTTGTTTGCGTCACACTTTAACATTGGCCATAACTTTTGCAATATTGAAGATAGCAACTTGATATTTGGCATGCATTTGTATCTCATGGACTTGCACATTTTAGTGGTGAAAGGTCATCGTA
>VMBQ01005665.1:46819-63712 GCA_007657795.1 Dreissena rostriformis
ACCCTTTGCATGCTGGGAAATTTGTCGTCTGCAAAAATGTTGTCTGCTAAATTTCTAAAATTAGCATTTTCTTCGATTTTTTTTCAAAGAATACTATCAGAATAGCAAACAGTTTGGATCCTGATGAGACGCCACGTTCTGTGGCGTCTCATCTGGATCCAAACTGTTTGCAAAGGCCTTCAAAATCCGGTTCCAGCGCTCAAAGGGTTAAGTTAACAAATTTAGAATATTCAATTACATCATACATGTACTGGACCCTGGAGTTAAGTGTTAATTCCTGTTTTCAATGCATCTTCATGTCTTTCTTGACATTGGTTCTTTTTATGCAATTTTGTGCAATTTTATTCCGTGAATAACGATGTATTTATGCCTGGAAATTTGAAAATCAGTTACCATAAATAGCAAGTTTATTTGTTAAATGTTTCTTAGTTTCATTTTAGCAGGCTTGTTACATTTTCATGGTCTCCAGTAAGGTGGCAAATTATGGTGGCTGACACAATGGGTCGGGCTTGAACTGCTGTCAAGAATCCAAACTCCTCATAACATATAAACAAATCAAACACATTTTCAGAATCATTGTGTCACAAAATTCATGGAATTACTTTTTTTCATAATAACATTTTTAACGGCTTAGACTTGTAACTTACCCTTAACTTGTTTGCAACAGGAAAACATGGGTGTCAAAGAATTAAATTTGTCCTTATGGCCTTTTGAAACCTGTTATAATTGCGACCGGAGCCAGGAAAACGCCTGTTTACGAATGTCAAGGTTGTGAACACAGTACAGCATATTAAGAGTACAAAGGGACATGTTCGCATTCTCCTGTTTTTTTTAACCGTAGGCTCTCAAATATGTCATTTATTACTAACGCTCCATTGGTCATTGTCAGCTCAGGTACTACTTAAAAGTACCCTGGGTACTCTTAAGTACACTACAAAGTACCTGGGGTACAAAAAATATACTAAAATGGCTGGGTTCTTTTAAGCATATTTTTCCTTCTGTATAAAGTACCAGTAAAAGTCACTTTCCCAATTGAGGAAAAATAACAAACTTCCCATTTGCCATCTGAAAAAATTCCAAAAGGAAGGAAAGTTGCATCAATAATGTTCGAAAGGTGCATTATTTTCTAGTAAACAAATAAAATGAGCACTGAAACTGAACATTTCAAGCAAAAAGACATGTAAAACAATATTCAAATGGGTCTTTGCAATTAAGTACCAAGCAACTTTGAAGATCCATAATACCCAATCTGATGATTTCACAACGTGACATTTCCCAATTTCAGTGTTTTTCGTGATAATTTTTCTCAATGGCGCGGTACCGGTACTTTTCCCAATTTGCAAAAAAAATTGCTGATTGAGCATTACTAACCAGTCACTATGCTTCCCAAATCCTCTGTAGTCAAAACATTAAGGAATTTAAACTTGCCAATAAATGTTTCAGGCTACCAGTGTGGTGAAACCTTATAAGGACTACTGTTTAGAAGCATTTGACCTTAACTGTGTTCAGGTACAATGACCGCAGTGATATGTGGGCTGCAGGCTGCCTGCTGTTTGAAATGTGTTCTCTGCAGGTGCCCTTCCATGCCCAGCAGTTCGACTCCCTTGTCGCCAAAATACTTAAGGCCGAATATGAACCATTACCAAGGTCAGTCTTACATAGTGGTGGGAAGAGATATTTATTAGCTGCCAGGCCTTTTCCTTTTCCTGGCGTATCAACGGGTCTGTTAACCCTTTGCATGCTGGGAAATTTGTCATCTGCTAAAATGTCGTCTGCTGAATTTCTAAAATCATCATTTTCTTCACTTTTTTTCAAAGAATACTATCAGAATAGCAAACAGTTTGGATCCTGATGAGACGCCACATTCTGTGGCGTCTCATCTGGATCCAAGCTGTTTGCAAAGGCCTTCAAAATTCGGTTCCAGCGCTCAAAGGGTTAAAAGGACCCATTCCCAAAGCGTAACTGTAAAAAAATAAAAATTAATTTGTTTTTTCTCAATTTCCAAAAAAAAAAATAAAAAATAAAGGAGTGTCTAATGATTATTATATCTCAATTTTATTTCAATTACATCTAGCAAAGTATATAGCTATAATTTAAATGATTTTCTTCTAATTTCAATTAATATAAAGATTTATATTAAATAAATTTTCCCCAAATAAGTGGATTTTTCGCGTGAAAAAAATTGCCAATCCCCAAATTGCATTTTTCCCAAAATGCTTTTGGTTGTTTGGTTGATTGGTTGCTTAATAAGCTAGTTGGTTGACTGGTATATTTCCAATCTTGCCCATAACTCTATCTTACCTGATTTTTAAAACATTGGGACATACATTGATCATCTTATCAAGAAAAAGTGTCACATGCAACAGCACAACAACCATGTGTTTTGCTAAAAGGTCAAGGTCAAAGTGGACACTTGAAGTAAATGGATATTCCTAATGTGGTTAAAGTAAAAGAACATATTTGTGTCCCTTCCATTACATTATTGTGCAAGATGGTATTTCTAAATAAATTGGCACAAACAATCATCATATCAAGACAATGTTTTGCGTCTTAAACAAGCCTCATGTGTTTAAGGTCAGAACTTCTTAATCAATTTAGAGCAAATGTTCACCATCTTAAGTTGCTGTGTTAAGAGTAAGTTTCAGACTCAAGATACAACTTTAAGTTGAACCATGCTCTGTGAAAAGTGGGTAAAGTGTCGTCCCAGATAAGCGGTGCAGTCAGCACAGGCTAATCAGGGACGACACTTTCCGCCTAAACTGGATTTAAAAAAAAAAGAGTCTTCCTTTAAATGAAAAATGCAATGCAAGCGGAAAGTTTCGTCCCTGATAAGCTTGTGCAGACTGCACAGGCTAATCTGGGACAACACTTTACATACATGCATTAAACACCCTTTTCACAAAGCAAGGCTCAGTTGTAAATGTTTATATATATAGTGAGCTTTTGTGCTTTTTCCCTTTTCCAACCGTAACTGCAAAGTCCCTTTGAAAATTCTGAAATAATTTAGCACATTTTGTAATGAACACCAGATGATGTTTCACACACAATAACAAGTCTCAAATGTTCAAGGTCAAGGTCGTGCAAGGTCAAGGTCACACATGGTCAAGGTCACACATGGATTTCAAAGGTCAAAGTCTTTTCTGTGATAGAACTTCTTTATGCATAGAGAGAATCTAGTTTGATTTGGTGGGCATAAACGTATTTTGTTCTGAAAACAATCGTTCAGTTATTAATCATTTGCAAAATATGTCTTTATGTATGTCGTCATAGGCTGTTTAAACATGAATTTTAACCAAAATTACCTAAAGGTAACAGCAGTGATTTGTTTGCTAGTAATGAAAGGCAAAAACCATTTGCCTTATTAGTAAAGAATAACCAAAACATATAGACCACAAATACATCTTGTTCTTTGCAATGTTTGGTGTTCAGAATACTGAACATCTTTATAGACGGTGTTTTTTGGTATTCAGGAACAATATAGCATCCATGTTTGTTGTTATTTTTAAGTATAAATATATTGTCTATCTATTGGTTGTTTGCTATTAGTTGTTTAAACGTGCATTAAAAAGCAATATTACTTATGGGTAACAGTTTTGATTTGTTTGCTAGAAATGAAAGCAAAAACCATTTGCCTTATTAGTAAAGAATAACCAAAACATATCGACTACAAATACATCTTGTTCTTTTTAATGTTTGGTGTTCAGAATACTGAACATCTTGTTTTTTTGGTATTCAGGATACCAAAACAATACAGCATCCATGTTTGTTGTTATTTTTTAGCCAGTACACAGAAGTGATTGAGCCCATCCTGTCAAGACTTCTAGTGGTCAATGTGGCAGAACGCTACTCAGCCAGGCAAATACTGGACCTTCCAGAACTTGGCAGCACAGTTACTCCCCTTAGAAACAAGAATGCAGAGTATAGAAGGTCAAGGTCGAGGTCACTGGACAGATGGGAGGTCACTCGAAATGAGGGAAAAAGGTCAGCAAGTGTCACGAAACCAGCTGAGAGAAAGAGTTTGGTGAAACAGTGTGTTGCAAACATTGAGAAGTCGAAGGGAAAGTCTGCCAGTGTGTCTGCGACTGGTAGTGATAGAGATAACCGGAATTCAGATGACGATAGTAGAGATAACAGGGATGTAATGGAAGATAGAAGAGTAAACAGGAATATAGTAGATGATGGAAGAGTAAACAGGAATATAGTAGACGATGGAAGAGTAAACAGGAATATAGTAGATGATGGAAGAGATAACAGGAATATAGTTGACGACGGTAGAGATAACAGGAATGTAGTGGACGACGGTAGAGATAACAGGAATGTAGAGGAAGATAGAAGAGTAAACAGGAATGTAGTGGAAGATAGAAGAGTAAACAGGAATGTAGTGGAAGATGGAGATGGAGGTCAGACTGGTAACCAAGTGGTTGATCATTCAGATGGGAGAAATAAAGACCTGAACTGCAATGACCGCCAAGTACCGGATCGTAACATTGCGAGCAATCAAACAGATAATACTGCTGAAATTCAGGTACTTCTGCCTCAGCATTTTTGGCAGAATGGTTAACATAATGTGTTTTCTAAAATCAAAATTCCTTACATATATAACTCATTATGGAAAACAGTAACCAGCTTTTCACATAACCTTGCACTAATAGTATTGGTTGAGTACTGGTTGATGTAAAGCTATAATATAATATGTCATTTATATTTGCAGAGATTACGGTAGATATTAATCAATGTTTTAATTAACCAGGTTTTCCNTTAATGGATGTTCACTATAAAATACCATTTTCAACGATTGATACCAAATTTGTTCATTGGATGGGAAATAAACCAGCTTTGTTAGCTACAAAAGCATTGTATACACTCTTCTGCTGAAAGAAGATGGTTTTTGTGGCAAAATACTTAAAAACTGTCACCTCTTTCTAAATTTTGCTTTATTTGGCAATCGGCAGAAAATCACTGTGTATGGAAGACCCTTTTTGCATATGAGCCACGCTCAGTGAAAAGGTGGTTTAATGCATGTATGTAAAGTGTCGTCCCAGATCAGCCTGTGCAGTCCGCACTGTCTAATCAGGGAAGACACTTTCCGCCTAAACTGGATTTTTGTTAATAAGAAACTTTCTTCGTTAAATGAAAAATATCTTAAAAACGGAAACTGTTGTCCCTGATTAGCCTGTGCTGACTTCACAGGATAATCAGGGACGACACTTTACGCACATGCATTTAACCCTCTTTTCTCAGAGTGTGTCTCATATTGTTGATCTCTTTGTCATGAAAAGCATGCTTGTAGTGAGTACTTTTATATTCGTATTGGATGTTCTGCTAAAATGGCCACGTGCTTGTTTCAGTCTTCTGGTAACGTTTTAAGTAAGGGAGACAATCCAAGTGAAGCAGGGGATGACGAGGTTTTCTCGCCTCTTATAGACCAAAGCAAAAACCCTAGGGTGGACTCCAAGACATACACAATTGGTAACAGACAGCATTTCACTATTTTATAGCAGTGTTCCAGCCAGCTTTTCAAAATAGAGGGGAGCTTCCCCAAAAAAGGCACATTTCACACGTAATTTTGGAAAATATGGCATTTGGTTATAAAGATACTTAAGTATATACTTTGGTTATACTATATACTTATGAATTGTAATAGTTTCAACATTTTAAACTTGTTCTGGGAAAACTGGGCTAAATGCATGTGCATGAAGTGTCATCTTTAGATTTGCCTGTGCAGTGCTAATCTGGGACGACAATTTACGCACATGCATTAAACCCCCTTTTGCTAGAGAACGACTCAAATATAAAAGCACATGACATGCACAGACTAAACAGGACCCAGAGTTCAAAGCTAAACAGCCTATTAAGATATCTGATTGTTGACTTTAATCATAAATAAAACAAGCATCATGATTAGCAAACGTTTTAAAATTATATGAACATACATATGTGTTTAAAATACAAACATATTTTATAGGTTTAACATTCAATTTACAAAAATAACTTGAACCCAAAGTTAACAAAACTGTAAGCTATTTGGCTTTTAAAAGTTTTCCGTAACTCGGTCCAGTAATTGGTATGATCATCGGAGCCGTGCTCTTGGAGAACTGGGCTTAATGCATGTGTGTATAGTGTCATACCAGGTCTGGGAGAACTGGGCTTAATGCATGTGTGTATAGTGTCATACCAGGTAAGCCTGTGTAGTCTGCACAGGCTGATCAGGGACGACACTTTCCGCTTTTATTGTATTTTTTGGTTTAAAGGAAGTCTTCTCTTAGCAAAAATCCAGTTAAGGCACAAAGTTTGGCTGCACAGGCTTATCTGGAATGACACTTTATGCACATGAATTAAGCTCAGTTTTCCCAGAGCGAGGCTCATTGACTTACTGATTTCCCCTAGACAAAGGCCACCAGCTGCGGCAGACCACCCACAGGGCCCTGGTGGACGCGCTCGCGCTGTACCGACACGGCGCAGAGCACACTAAGCAGGCTCTCTACCAGGAGCTGGTCCATCACCTCGGTCCGGCGCAGGTCCGTGACATGCTGGCGCGTGTGTCACAGTGCGTGCTGGAAGATGGGCAGGGATACACTGGACTGCAGCAGGCACTGAGTGAAGCCGAGTTGGAATTGCTGCCTCTTGTGTGTATGGTGCTCGTTATGTGACGATGTTTGGTGTAGAGCTGTCTTTAGTTTGGTTAGTTTACTTTGTTACAACTTACTTAAGTCGCGTTTGTACAGCACTTTTTGGTAATGTCAGACATAAAATGCAGTTTTGACTAATAAAGAGGTCGCTGTGGGGTTGTGGATATGGTGTCCACCTCGCGACTGGTAGGTCAAAGGTTCGATCCCCACTGTGGGAGAGTTCTTTAGATATCCCTCAAAGATACAAATTACTGGTTCTACCCAGGAAATGGACTTGAGAGCGTTTCAAAAGCCTAAGGCTTTCAATGCAATCAAGCTGAAATAAATAGGTTGAAACTTTAAACAAATAATGCAGTTAGGAGGAGCACTTGCTGCATTTTCCCTTCAGCTGTGTATTACTAGATTGTATGGAAGGATCTATAGCGACATTGGAACGGTGCTGCTACCTGCTCATTTTTGTGTTCCACCCTCTTGCCCCTCTTGATTGGTCAACTACAAAAATGTGAAAATCTATTTAGATTTAATATATTTGCAGAAAATGCTAAATTGTAAATGAATAGACTATGCTCTAAACTTTTATTTCATAATTGGACTTAGAAATTCCGTAAAATCCCCTAGAATTACCATTTCAAGCAGAAAATTACATTATACATGATCCTAAATCATTCCTATAGATTAGAGCTTATTTCATAGGATCAATATTTCCTAGATGTTTTTCCACTAGGTCATGTGTTGCTGTATTTGCAATGCTCCTAAAGCATATTTCAAAACATTTCTTTAGCCTTTATACCGGTTACAAACACCAATGCTATTCATTGATAATTTTAAGGAGGAAATTTTTTTTATGTCGAGTGTTTTCCTTTTCTGTATTGTATTGGCAACTGGTCACTTGCCTCAAACAGAGGTGTCAATTTTCAGGATTATTCCTGAATTCAGGATTTAAGCCCTCAAGGAAAACTTTTGATATTGATATAAATCAGAGGATTGTTTTGGTTATTTTAAGCATTCTTGTAACAAAATGTCATCTTAAACACAACTTATTGACCTTTGGCATATTGTTTACAAAGGAAACATAATTTAATGAATAATTAAAACTCTTTTGACTCTGGCCCCCAAATTCTATGATGATTTTCAGGATTTAAGATTTCGGCCAATTGACACCCCTGTTAAAATAAAGACTAGCGAGTAGTTAACAGATTTGTTCTCTTGGTGATTTTTAGGAAGTTTTATTATTCTTGGTTGGTCTGATGTGTTTATGTTTCAAGCTCAAATATAGTTTAGACGGCATATTTGATTGGTCTGATGTGTTTATGTTTCAAGCTCAAATATAGTTTAGACGGCATATTTGATTGGTCTGATGTGTTTATGTTTCAAGCTCAAATATAGTTTAGACGGCATATTTGATTGGCCTGATGTGTTTATGTTTCAAGCTCAAATATAGTTTAGACGGCATATTTGATTGGTCTGATGTGTTTATGTTTCAAGCTCAAATATAGTTTAGACGGCATATTTGATTGGTCTGATGTGTTTATGTTTCAAGCTCAAATATAGTTTAGACGGCATATTTGATTGGTCTGATGTGTTTATGTTTCAAGCTCAAATATAGTTTAGACGGCATATTTGATTGGTCTGATGTGTTTATGTTTCAAGCTCAAATATAGTTTAGACGGCATATTTGATTGGCCTGATGTGTTTAAGTTTCAAGCTCAAATATAGTTTAGACGGCATATTTGATTGGTCTGCTGTGTTTATGTTTCAAGCTCAAATATAGTTAAGATGGCGTATTTGATTGGTCTGATGGGTTTATGTTTCAAGCTCAAATATAGTTTAGACGGCATATTTTATTGGTGTGATGTGTTTATGTTTCAAGCTCAAATATAGTTTAGACAGCATATTTGATTGGCCTGATGTGTTTATGTTTCAAGCTCAAATATAGTTTAGACGGCATATTTGATTGGTCTGATGTATTTATGTTTCAAGCTCAAATATAGTTTAGATGGCATATTTGATTGGTCTGATGTGTTTATGTTTCAAGCTCAAATATAGTTTAGATGGCATATTTGATTGGCCTGATGTGTTTATGTTTCAAGCTCAAATATAGTTTAGATGGCATATTTGATTGGTCTGATGGGTTTATGTTTCAAGCTCAAATATAGTTTAGACGGCATATTTTATTGTTGTGATGTGTTTATGTTTCAAGCTCAAATATAGTTTAGACAGCATATTTGATTGGCCTGATGTGTTTATGTTTCAAGCTCAAATATAGTTTAGACAGCATATTTGATTGGTCTGATGTATTTATGTTTCAAGCTCAAATATAGTTTAGACGGCATATTTGATTGGTTTAATGTGTTTATGTTTCAAGCTGAAATATAGTTTTTACTGCATATTTTGTTGATCATGCTCAAATATAATTTTTACTGCATATTTGGTCGGTCTGATGTGTTATGTTTTATGTTAAAATATAGTTTATATTGCATATTTGGTCGGTCTGATGTGTTTATGTTTTATGCTCAAATATAGTTTATTTTGCATTCTGATGTGCTTATGTTTCATGCTCAAACATAGTTTATACTGCATATTTGGTTGGTCTGATGTGTTTATGTTTCATGCTCAAATATAGTTTAGATTGCATATTTGGTCAGTCCAATGTGATAATGATTTTGTGTCATTTTCTTATATAGTTAAGACTGCATATTTGGTCGGTCCGATGTGTTTAAGTGTTATGCTCAAATTTAGTTTAGATTGCATATTTTGTTGGTCCTACAGTTCTACTAGTCTTTTGATGTTTTTGCCATATTTGCCTTACAACAGCCTGTTTCCTTTAAATGTCCCCATTATATGTGGGGGTTGGGGATTGTCCCATGTCCATCTGTCTGGTCCCACATTTTTGTGTTCTGATATTTACATGACTGAAGTTATGGCACTTTTTTGTCAATAATTACATTTATTTACTTGCGTCATGTGTAATTAAAAAAGTAGTACTGCTAAAACGCTGTTACTTTACAAACACATTCATCAGGATGTGAACTCATTTCGATTCATATGTTTTCTACATAACCGGAGTTGTGGCCCTTTAATAGAATAAAAAACAAAGTTTTTACCTTTATGTACGTGTCACTCAAAAAATTGTAACTATTTTGATTCAGTGGTTTCTGAAACCATTGGAGTTTTCAGACAAAAGCGGAATGTAGGGGCATCTGCGCCCTATGGACACATTTCTAGTTCATACATCTTTGCACCGTTATAAGTAAACAAAGTGTATATATACAGTTTTATTTATAAATTATGCATATTTTTGTTTATTATTTGTTACTATTAGTAGCATACTACTGAAGTATATCATACATATATTTCCTTATTCCTGTGTTCAATACATGTAATAAATATTATATCTATTCCAATAAATGTTCATTGTTCATGCTGTGATGAGTTTTTCCTGATTGATCTATGTGAGTGTACAGCTAGACAGATGTATGGCAGATCTAATGGTCCTACACATACATTGTCATCTAAAACAACCATTGATTATGATGATAATGATTTTGATGTCAGATGGTGTTGGTTATGGTTGTGACGATGATGATGATTGGGATGGTAAAAAGGAGTTGAAAACACAATGTTTTAGGACTATAAATTCTGCAGTGGAAAACCACACAAAGGCTATAATTCTGCTAAAACTTGTCAGACCTAAAATTCCATTCATTACAGTCATCTACACACTCCATGGGTGCATAAGAAAACAGATCCCATTAAGCTCAGCTTAGCTGGACTCTAAAAAATGCTAACAAAGCTTGTTTTTGGAAAATGCTTTAATTCCGTAACTGGTGTTAAAATAATACATTTAAAGATAACAAAAGCAAACAACATTTTTTGACAACATTCACTGCATAATATAGTATTTACAGCAGTTAAAGGCACAGATCAGGATTGGCACTTTAAACAATTTAGTTTACTGGTACGGTTGAGATCTACGTAAATATATATGAGCCTTGCTCTGTGAAAAGGGGGTTAAATGCATGCAAGTAAAATGTCGTCCCAGATTAGCATGTGCAGTCCGCACAGGCGAATCAGGTACCACACTTTCTGCCTAAGCTGGATTTATGTCAAAAAGAGTCTTCATTAAAAAAAAACAAAAAAAAACAGAAAGTGTCGTCCCTGATAAGCCTGTGCGGACAGGCTTATCCGGGACAACACTTAACGCACATGCATTTAACCCACTTTTCACAGAGCACGCCCCATATATATATTTATCACAACCAACTTAATTAATCATTCACATTTTAAGCTTGACTTTTCACCAAATATTCATAATTCTCCAAAGTTAAAAAAAACTCATGTCCTAAATTCAATATTAAAGTTTCCAATAATATTTTGGGTTACTAAAATAACGGTAATAAAAAAAAATTGCAATTATGACTATATGAAAAATGTGAGGCTTAAATCCTCTTGTAATTTCCATGATTGCGCCGTCAAATATACGAGCTACGCTCTTCAAAAACCGGGCTTTATTAATGTGCTTGAAAGTGTCGCCACAGAAATGCATGTGCAGTCAGCACAAGCTAATCTTGGACAACAATTTCCACCTAGACTGGATTTAGGTTAAGAAGCTTCATTTAACCCGGTTTTCCCAGAGTCCAGCTCAAATTATTTTGCATTAAATGCTTAAAAATAATTAGTTTTTGCAGTATTTTCATTTTCTGAATACATGTTGCTATGGTCTAAATTGCTTATCTCTCATTCCCATGCTTTAAAATATATTTTACAGAACAGTTACTTACAAATCTTTGTATCGTCGACCCCATGTCGGCTCAATGTCGTTGGTAATAAGTCGAAAAAACTTTGAGCCATCAAACTGTGTCCAAATAACTTCTAGTTTTATTGCCTTCCATATTTAATTAAAATTAACGAACAAAATAATGGTAAGTGTACTGTTATCTCGTGATCTAAACACTTTAAAGTAAGCAATTGCATGTTATCCATTAGTGACCCAAAGCGAGTTCAAGTCAACCAAATATACCAAGTGTTGAACATGGTGACCAGGACTGTGAACACAGTTTGAGCCATCAGAACATCTGACCCTTGAATATTCAAGCCAAGCGACATATTATTTATATGAATCTCGCTTTGTGAAAAGGGGGTTTAATGCATGTGCAAAAAGTGTCGTCCGGACTGCACAGGCTAATCTGGAACAACACTACGCACAAGCATTAAACCCCTTTTTCACAGAGCATGGCTCATATGTATATCAAGTGTCCTTTGAAGACACTTGCAGTCAAGCGATAATTTGAGACAAGCAATTTTGATCAATCACGAGTCGACTTAATACAACTTTTGTTCAATGTTGTAATACTGATTTCACATCTACTACTTCTTTATAACAAAACTTATAATCCATTCTCCATTAAAATTGAGTTGTTGCTAACATTTTTTGGTTCAATCTTCTTTAAGAAATTCAATTTGTTCACATTTTTTCGCACATTCATTTTCTGCATCAAGTGGGACATGGTCGTATCGTCGACCTCGTATCGCCACTTAATCCATCGCCAGAACATCGCCCCCTTCCAGCTAAACATGAACACGTAGAGACTGCAGGCCGTGAACCCTACGGCGGTGATGACGGCACAGCGTAGGAGAGCGGAGGGGCTCGGGAGGTAGTACTCCAGATAGCTGAATGGAATCGGGTCGGCGGGGTAATCTTCTGACTCTGGCTCATCTTGGTCTATCTCGTCCTGGGAGATTTTGCCATCCAAACAGAGAATCTGGATAGGAACAAGTGAGCCTCGCTATGTGAAAAGGGGGTTTAATGCATGTGCTTTAAGTGTCGTTCCAGATTAGCCTGTGCAGTCCGCACAGACTAAGCAGGGACGACACTTTCCACTTAAACTGGATTTTTACTAAGAAGAGACTTTCTTGAAACAAAATATATCATGAAAGCAGAAAGTGTTGCCCCTGATCAGGGTGTGCAGACTGCACAGGCTAATCTGGGACGACACTTTTTCGCACACACATTAAAAAATCCCTTTACACAGAGTGCAGCTCAAGAACATTGTCACTGACTGCTGATAGAAGGTCTTTCTGACCACGATTTTGTTCAGGCACTTGGCCATAGACATACAGTTGGCAATCAGATTCTTTTTCATAATTCAATGTGTCTGATATCAATATCTACATAACCCCAGAGCAAAATAAAAGCACACACAGAAAATATTAGAAAATTTAGGCATAAGGGTACCTTTTTTTGATGAATTAGGTTCCCCTTATTTTGCAATTGTGCTTAAAGGGCGGCCCTTGGGAACGCCTGTGATAGGAAACATTTAAATGAACATGGGTTCAAATGTAGGTCTTTGAGTTAATTAATAACATTTTGCATTGGGATATTGTGGAATTCATCATTTTCAGGTGAAATTTGGCTTTTTGTTGATACTATGACCGGTCCAGTCACCGGTCAGTCTATCCCCGGTCCGGTCACCGGTCTGCTTACTTACCACTGTTGATTAAGCAGGCCATTTCAAAATATGACCTAATTGATGTACAAATCTGGAAACCAGTCTTCTAGTCATTTGCCTCATAATAAAAAAAAATCAGTAAATAGCAGAAAGAACAAGTTGATCAGACCTCGAAAAGCAACAGCTTTGACTGCCATTTTGAGTTTCCTAAAATCCTATCTCCTGACCAACAATGACTCAGGGGTTAAGCAGTAACTACCACCACATACCTGGTTTGCGGCTCGTTCACCCGCCTGTACGGCTCCGTCCATGTATCCCGCCCACTGGGTAGCCGTCTCTGTGCCCGCGAAATACACGCACCCACACGGCTCACTCAGGCAACTGAAACAAACCATATGAGCCTCGCTCTAGGAAAACTGGGCTTAATGCATGTGCGTAAGGTGTCATCCCAGATTAGCCTTAGCAGTTCCCACAGGCTAATCAGGGATGAAACTTTCTGCATAAACTGGATTTTTGTTTAGAAGAGAATTTGTGTAAACAAACACTTCCATAACAGCAGGAAGTGTAGTACATAATTACCCTGTGGGATTTATCCGCTTACTACAGCTGATGCGATGTTTTGCAAACTGATATTACATGTGTATTCTATTTCAAACTGACCATTTGATCTGACATTTTCACATACGTATAAGTTGAGAATTCCTTTGAAGATTGTAATACAGTCATGTTTCCAATCTGCGCTCCTTACATTCAGATACCAACCAAGCTTGAATGGGATTTAAAACCCAACAACAAAGTTTAATCCAAGTATCTTCAGTAGTTTTTTGGAAATTGAAGGATCCAGTTTTGCAGATGGATGGAAACTTAAAATTATTGCTGATATTTTGTAGACTTTTGAATGGAAATTATTTTGCAAATCGCTTTTCAATTTATGTGCATATAAGCCTCGCTCTGTGAAAACGTGGTTAAATGCATCAGCAGTCTGCACAGGCTAATCAGAGATGACACTTTCCGCTTTTATGGTATTTTTCGTTCAAAGGAGTTCTCTTCTAAGAAAAAATCCAGCTTACGTGGAAAGTGTCATTCCTGTTTACCCTGTTGAAACTGCACATGCATTAAGCCCCGTTTTCCCAGAGAGCGGAACATACCGGTAAATACAATTAAGGGAAATGACTCCAGTACCTGGTGATGGATGTGAGGACAGTGGGAGGCAGGACGGAGGAGTAGCATCCCCCTGAGTACTGGTCGTTCATCCAGTTGTACTCGCGATAGCCCACTGGGTGCAGGAAGTCCTGGCACTTAAACACGCGGGCATACAGGGCACAAAGTGCCTCCTTCCTGAATACATAGAAGAGACATGTTTTAACCCTTTACCACTCAGATACACACTTTGATGCTTTTTGAACTCCCTTAGAAAATCAAATTAAATTAAGACCTTTCTTTCATGATTAAGGTTTAACCCTTTGCATGCTGGGAAATTTGTCATCTGCTAAAATGTCGTCTGCTGATTTTCTAAAATTAGCATTTTTTTCATTTTTTTTCTAAGACCACTATCAGAATAGCAAACAGTTTGGATCCTGATGAGACGCCACGTTCTGTGGCGTCTCATCTGGGTCCAAACTGTTTGCAAAGGCCTTCAAAATCCGGTTCCAGCGCTCAAAGGGTTAAGGTTTAAAAGACTTCATTTCCAACCCTAAGATACTGATGAGCAGCAAACAGCATAACACCTGAACAGACTGCGAGTTACGTGCAGGCTGTTCAGGTTTTATGCTGGTTGCATATAGCCATTTTTACTGCAGCTGAGCAGGAAAGGGTTAGGATAAGTGTTGAATATTGATAAAACCTCCGGACATTTGTTTAAAATGTGGAGCTCCTTTAGTCATTGGGTATTTCATGCTGAAATCATTCTATATTAAAATATTTGTAACATGTTAATTTTTTCTTAAACAACATTATTTTATCTTATTTAAGTAGAAAACATTGGAATTCTCATATAAAAATGTAATAGTAAGTTACGATTTCCTTAAGGGGCTTCGTGATTACACTGCAGATCCATTATATAAACGTTTGCAGGATCCACAGATTGACCTCACACAATGACCCCGTACACATGTGTAAAGTTTCCATGAATTACCTGTAGTAGAAACAGTGATATGGAGATATTGCATCTTCACCTTATCACAATTTCCAAGAACAAAAAAGGGGCATAATGCTGTTAAATTGTAGGTAAGAGTTATGGAACTTGGCAAGCGACCTCACAAAAATTACCCCGAACACATGTGTGGTTTTAATTGAAAACCTGAAGTAGAAACAGTGATATGGAGATGTTTACCTTAAACACTTTTCTAATAACACAAATGGGACTAAATTCTGCTAAATTGCAGGTCAGAGTAATGGAACTTGGTCAGTAATCTCACAGAATGATCCCAAACACATGTGTGAAGTTTCTATTGACTTCTGCACTAGAAGAAGGGATATGGACATGTTGTAAATTAACCTTGACCAGAGCATTGCGCAGATTCCAACATTTGGGTGAGTACCGATAGTATTGAACTATTGATGAATAGTTGAGCTAAAACCTAGGCCCACAGCCATTGTGCAATGTATTGGACACAATGAAATAAGCACAGACTAATAAGGGACGACACCTTCCGCTTGTATCGTATTTTTCGTTTAAAGGAAGACTGTTCTTGAGGAAAATTCAGTTGAGGCAGAAAGTGTCGTCCCTGATTAGCCTGTGAGCCAGACAGAGTGAGGCTCTTATTCCACACTTTTCCTAGTATTCTATGTAACCAATTGTGTTGTGAAGCTTATGACAATAAAGTGCCCCATGGTTACCTCACAAGTGGTGTTGCCATGGCCATATCACGTGCATGCTGAGCCACCACAAAGCCCATGATGCCTGGATGCTCACCGCCTGGCTTGGTGTCGTCAAGGCAATAGACACACACACCCTGGGAGGACATCATACTGCCATTAAGATCTGGAATCATGGGATCCGCATTCTGGGAAAACTGGGCTTAATACATGTGCGTAAAGTGTCTTCCCAGATGAGCCTGTGCAGTCTGCACTGGCTAATGAGGGACGACACTTTCTGCTTTTATGGAATTTTTCGCTTAAATGAGCAAAAATCCTGTCTAGGCAGACAGTGTTGTCCCTGATTAGCCTGTGCACAGGCTAATCTGGGATGACAATTTACACACATGCATTAAGCCCAGTTTTCATGGTAAAAGAGGCTCCAACTGTATTGCAGAATATAAAGGAGCCCAAACAGCCCAACCCATGAAAACTCCTAACAATCACTTGTTCTCCAAAAGGAAACAATGTTTGTTAGCTTTTAGCTGTGTTACTCCGTTTTTTCATCATAATACTATGCTGATTAATAAACCTTCTTGCACTTTTTCTAGCAATAAAGTGTTTTATCAGTATGATGTTACATGATGTATCAACATGTTTGTGGAATTTCTTCTTAATTTTTATATTGGGAAAAAAATGCATTGCACTGACTGTACATATATTGTGAAGATATTGAAAACATTGGATAAATGGTAACTTGATTACAATATGGTACAAAAAACTAATGGATTATCGTTTAAAGTTCAGGATCACATACAGGTGAATCAAACTTTCACGTACTGTAATTCCTCCAGAACGGTGTCTTGTAGTACACGACCGTCTTAATGATTGAGCCCATGGGCATACGCTGCATCAGCTGCATGCGTCGCCCTGGCAATGGGGGGTCAAACTCTATGCGGTTTAGCAATGGGGCGGGAATAGCACTCACCACATACTTGCACTGGAAATACATTGAAATG
>VMBQ01005666.1:0-19325 GCA_007657795.1 Dreissena rostriformis
AGTAGTATTAGTAGTAGTAGTAGTAGTAGTAGTAGTATAAGAAGTAGTAGTATAAGAAGTAGTAGTATTAGAAGTAGTATTAGCAGTAGTAGTAGTAGTATTATTTTAAATGTCCTTTCGGAGCATTGTGAGCGGTTTGCGAGATAATACACGGGTTTAAGCTGTCATTACTTTTAAAGCCGTACAGTTTGTTTTTATGTGTTAGTATCGCTACGCCCCTGGCATAAACTTTGCAGCGGTGAAAGAGAAAACAAAATCAAAAGTCAAAATGGCTGAACATTAAAGCTAAGTTAACTAAACCATCATAAATGAAATAAGTCGTATCACTTTAAAACACAATGCATGCTATTAACAGTATCAGTTTTTTATAATACAACACCAAACTAGTATTTATTTTTTTGGGAAAATGAAAACAACCACCATTTCTATGTTTCGGGATATGTTATTGTTTAGCGAAGTAAATAATGTTCGTTGGATGAAGAGTCGCGTTCAGGATAAGTAATAGAGAAAACATGGTTGGTGCCGGGATGGAGAAAGTTTATCCGGTGAGACTTAGAACAAGAAAATAGGGCGAGCTTTAGCGAGCCCTACTATCTTTTTAGGGCCTTACCGGATAAACTTTCTCCATCTCGGCACCAACCATGTTTTCTATTTATCCTGCTTCATTTAAAATTATGCCGATAACACATTTTATCAAAGACTAATGATTAATTAAGATAACAAAATAATTATTCTGGTAAGCTCCTACATGTACACAATATTCCTTACGACCAAATTACTACCGATTATGCCACGTAAAAAATAGTTCCACATAAAACTGGCCCTTTTTATACTTTCTTTTTGAAATTATGAGAAAAAAATAACAAATGAATCGATAATGTTATATTTTTAATGTTGGAAATTGAAAACGATGTGCAACAGCAAAACAAAAGCTGATTTTTATTATTTATCATCGGAAATTTAAAAAGTATATGCAACAGCCAAAAGGAAGACTCAATTTTATTTACCTCAATGACAGCTTGAATCCAATTCTTAAAACAATAAAGTTACAACTATATGCACTTACATGTTCTGTTCGTCCATCCCTTTAACGAAATGTATTTTAAACCACACTATTTCTTCATGGCGTTTGTATCGAATGCTTACCATTCCGACCTAAAACACTATTTACGAAATCGTAATCCTGTCGGAGCGAGATATTTTATTCCTATCGAAATTAACAAATATGCATGACAAACACACAATCCAAAATACTTTTTGTATTCGTTTAATGCTTTAAAAATATTAAATATTTTACTGTTAAAAAACCACCACGTCCAAGTTTTTGTCCCTTAAATTCACAGAGTCATGCTTAAACTAATATGTTTATTCAGAGAAATAACGTCACACGAGAAACGTCATAAATTGCGTAATCAAGTGAATGGAAATAAAAATACGGAAATCCGGTTGTGTACTATGTTTTAAAGAAGATGCAAAGTATGATGATATGTTATATAAACGATTACATTCACGATGCATCTCTATAATGCGTCACCCTTGTGTAGTGTATTGGAAAGGTTACACTCAATCATGTGTCACAGCGTGCGTAAGAATACACTACTTCCTGTTGACCGGAGAAATGTATTCGACCCTGCTTTATTTCGTCAATGTTTGCAACAGAGGCAGGATAAAAAGGCTTAGTCAGTCACATATAAACTATTGTATTGTAACGAATGCTATATTTGCAAGACATACCCATATAAATTATTCGTAACTTCTCGAAAGACAATAATCGTGTATTTGTATACCTTGCAATCGGATTTGTTTTAATGTGGGGCATATGCTATTTTAGTGTGCATATCTCAGCAATATGTTTATATATGATTAAAACAGAAGTCGTTTATGGATCTTTTCCAAACAGTGACATCAAATGCAATTATATATTTTTTCAAAGATAAAAATACGTTTATAAAAAAGATAGCATTGCGTATTCCGTGTTAACATTTCCTTATGTAAGCATCGCGTTGTGGATATTTTGGAAACCATATCACCAAATGTAAATGCCAGACGTACGCACTATATTATCAGAAAATAACCATTGAAACTAATTAACATGTTATAACGGATATTTGACCGAAAATTAATAAACATTAGTTTATGACTTCTTAAATACATTTAAAAACAAACTTCCATCTTGCAAACGAATCACATTTAATCAGAAAGGCAGTAGTCATTCTGGTTTAAAAACAGTGTCTTTAAAAATATTAATATAAATACACAATAACCGGCTGCATTAAACCGAACATAGTATATGNTGTTTCATTCAAGAACATCTATATTACAAAAAATGTGTGTCCTTTATAATAACAGTAGTCTTTGTTGACAGTGTTAAAGTTATAATGTTAAGCCCAAGTTTTCTGTTACTTAAAGAGGTGTACATGCCAGACCATACATGCTATGCTAGCGTTTTCGATTGCCAAAACAGACATGTTTTTAGACATGTTCCTCAAATTAGCGATATAGGGCCATCACGGCCCTCTTGTTTTGTTAGATTTGTTGTTAAAAAAAACCTGGCTCATCAAAGTGCCAAGCCAATTGTTTCGAAGGTTCTGTTACATGCATTAACTTACAAAACAGCTTTAGAAANCACACACACACATTTTCTTGAAAGAAACACCAATATGCTAAGAAACAGTGTATTCATTATTTTGCAAATACACTTGCCAGAAGAAACGCTGTTTTTCTCATTATAATTAAACGTGTTGCAATGAAACATGTCATGTCGTAATCAGTTTAATTGTGCGTGTGTGTACCTTTAGGTAATCATATACGATTTATTATTCGTTTCAACTCATTTAAAATCATTGCGCTGCTACTCAAACAATACTTGCATTACTTACTGCTTTCAAGGATCTAAACAGCTATTTCACGTGATCTTTTAAAATGTCTTAAAGAACAATAAATGTCAGAGAGATATCTTGGAAATTTACATTAAAGTTTTGTTTTCGGACGTCCCCAGTAAGAAGTGCATTATAAGAATGGACGGCACGCGATTTGTCGTGACTAATATTAACAATGAAATGCTTTAGAAAACACGTTTACTGGTGGAGTTTGGGCTCAACTAATGAACGTGAAAGTTATAATGTACAATGTCTTTTTTTGTTTTTAATTAAAACAATAGCAGAAAGGCACAGTATTAATCAACATTGCGTTGCTCAAAAAAGAAGTCTCTTATTTAATGTTGTCCATACACTAATGTTTTTTAAGAACTCAAACACGCTGGGTGGAGTAAACGCGCGTTATTTCCACATTTGCTGTCGGTTTGGGTCATTATCCTGTTATTTCATTCAGCTTCACTTTTGGAGCATCCAACTCTTACGAAGAGGAACCTGGTTGTATACGAAGATGCGCTCATAATGTGTCACTGATATTCACATATTAGCATAATACATTTATACTAATAGGCGCAAATAAATCATGGTGTATAAGACTCGAATGTGACATACACGCCTTATATAACAATCATCAAACCACGTACCGAAAAGTCCAGGATAATCCTTAGAAGGTCTTTCGTCAAAACGTTCTGTAATACGATTGTATTTATAATAATTATTCCATTGAGTGACGCCAAGTTGACGGAATTGTATTCTTGATGATGCAAAACCGTACGTTGACTTTAACTGTTTTTTGTCTAAACGAACGTTTTGCCTGAAAGACTTTCTAGACACATCTCGATTGAAATATTATATTTAAGTTTATCCGATAAAGATAGTCTATATGAACATACTATGTAACATATATACATATTGATTCTATTCAATTTATTAGACAAACATATTCTACACGGCTATTCAATATGGTATTCGTCCATACAATTATGGCTTTACGCTGAAAGTGTATGACGATGATCTTAATATTTAAAGTGATGGACTTTCTCTTAAGTCTGTAAAGAATAGTGTGTTTAAGTGTATTGTTGTTTTGTTTGATGGTGGCTTAAGTTAAATTTCGGATTCGGCTATCATTAAAAGAAGACATACAGTTACGTGCGTATACATCAACTGTGTGGCAATTACTACTACAATTACGAAAAACTCAACCGAAACACGCACACCTTAAATACCAGAAAATTGACAGGTAGAGTTGATTAGTTTCCGTGTAAGTCCTGACCGACCCAAATACTATGAAAGACACATACTTTACTTAGTATTTGAACATATTTTGCATTCAGCTTTTACTGCACCCTTAGAAGCACGTCATAAATAAACATGACCTGGTAAAAAACATGGGCGCTATAAATTTGGTTCATTCAATATCATTTCGATACGCCATAATATTAGCATTTCACAAGTATTTCTGACGATTTTAATGTCTCTTAAAAATGTACATAAACTTGTTTGTATAATCATTTGGAATTAGTTATCTAAGAGGGTTTTAAACAAGACTAGATTATCTTAAATCCATGTATTTGTTTCAAATGTGTTTCTGTATATTTGAAAAAAAAATAATACAAAAACATTAGCCAAGTAAGTTGTGATACTGCACAAAGGTATAGTTGCTTAAAGACCAATACATGTCAGAGATACATTTGGAAAATAATAGTTCAGTTCAGTAAACGACGTCTCAGGGAGGAATTGCATTACAAGAATGGATGGCACGCGATCTGTTGGGACTAAAATTGTAATGCCTTAGACATTCTTATTGATGCTTACTTGCATTATAGATGCATAAACTTCTCGTAAAACAGTTGCTCGTGTCTTTAATAAGTGGATGTTTTTTTTATTGGATTCTAACAAACATGTATTTGAATATCTACATAAACGAAAAAAAGCAGACATAAATTGAAGTTAAATATACAGTTGTCCATATGGTCGTTTTGATGTTTGATTTTTTTTTCAACAATATATAATAAAATAACAGTTTTAAGGAGCTGGGGAAATTTTTAAAAATATACATGTATTATGATTTAAATGGAAAATTAATGTATTATAAAGAAAGCGACTTAACCATCTAATATGGACACTAAAATGTATTCATGTATTTATTTTAATAAAATAAATGGTGTTTTCCTGAAAGTTATCTAATAACTCGTAATATTATTGCTTACCCTTTTGATGCTAAGAAGTGATGTCTTTGAAACAAAATCCTTCATTCAAATATTGTTTTAATCAACACGGTTATACGTATAATTGGTGTCGATAAGATGTTACGTCATTCACACACAAAATATGTCAGTTGACGAAATCGCAATAATATGTTCGTTTCCTCAAGTGGTGAATACAGTTTGAGTGTGTTTTAGTCGGCAACACATCACCCAAGCATACTTTTATGTGAAAACATAAACACGAAACCTACTATTTGTGGTCGTTTTCTGTCATTATTCAAACCATTGAACTAGTTTGAATTGACTACAGTAAGTATCATACTTTAACGAGATGCCGTGCTCTTTAAATAGTTTAAAAAAATATTATCCAATATGTCAATCAGGGATTTGGCACGAAACAAAACATATCACGCAATATTGTGTAAACGAATATTATTGCTAAACACTTATTATCTAATGTTCACAAATTTCATTAATATTGGAAATACATTAAATCACGATAAGCCTTAGGGGAAGCGTCCTTAAACGCTTTGAAATGGTTAATTGTATGTATCGGAAGCATGGACGAACACAAACAACGTCAATTTTTTACCACTGTATCACAGACGGTGAGCATTGTATAACGTTATGTGGACGTTTTTATAGTATTCTTAGAATTGATGATTGTATAAAACGTGCGGTCGTTTGCCGAAGACAGTCCTGTGATTTACATTTAACACCGAGTGCATGTTACCAAATCGCAAATAAAGAAACACTGTGACTGAAGCATCTCATCATGTGCTTGACTGACTGTCCTATTTGTGTATAACACAAATAAGGTAATGCTATTAACGTCAACAATTATGTCTAAGACAACATTATCGGAGTATGAGTGTCAACAAGATTAATGTAAGATGTCTAAAATCTCATAAACTAAAGATATGTGGATTACGGTAAGGCTTATACCTTAGTTTGTATTATACAGTCCAAATGTATATTTTGATAGTATTGGTCAAGACGCCATTGTGGTACCGTCGGAGTGTATTCAATACCAGAAATTTCACCGACGGCGGAATAAAATACTTTCAGAGATATCCACGGAACGACAATGGTAGATTGGAAAGCGAACTGTAACCAATTTTATCAAATTGTGTCAAAGAGATCAGTGCTTAAACTCAGCGTACTCTGAGCTCCATTCAATCAATCTGCGATAATGTCATTGCTTTGTAAATGAAGAGGATATCATTTTTTCGGTCGGTCCTTCCTGAGCCTAATTAGTAATTGCGTGATTTTCAAAGCAATAACGGTGTGGCCTATTTCTAGATGAATTATTTTGCAAATTAGCTTTTCGATGAGGTTTTTGCATATAATGAAAGATTCCCCGCGTGTTCGCGTGTTCATTTATGAACATCAATTATTTTAATTTTTATCAACTTGGTCTCAAAAGCCTTAACACTTTTAAGACGGCGTACACAATACGCATGATTAACGTTTGTTACCTTCTAGTGTACAGCGAACATGACGGATCATAAATTGTTTAACCACAGGGTTGGGTATCGTAACCGAATGATAAAACCTTGGCCCCTTAGTTCAAACTGATTTTTTGAACTAGTTTCGAGTATTCACAATTAATATATGTAAAATATGGCAATTCAAATCACCGATAATCACCACTCCCTGCACCAAAAGTCCTCCCCAGCCCGATCATGACCCCAAGGAAGAAAGATAATAATAATGACTGATGGAAATCAAATACTGTAAAGTTCTGTTCGGGCCTTTCAATTACAATAGAGTATGCCAGTGCGAAATAGCTTGCAGTAAACTGCACATTAACGCGGCAAATTTATTTTGTTGATAGACCATGACAGATTCATCGAGTTGCCTTTCCTGTCCGCTGAAAGAACTCAAAACTGTTTAGACCTAATATGAGGCAGGATATCTTTAAGTACAGTGTGTGAATTGTTCAATTTAATAGGAGCTGTTCAAACTGGTGATTGCATTTTATTACTTTGAACAGTGTGTGTTTTAAGCAACACTATAATATATAATGACTTTCGTACTATTGTGAACTTGCGAGTGTTGCAATTTACGATGACTTGTCTTTATTTAAAAGAAGAAGGCGAAGTTGACTATTGCTACCCACGCTTTACGCACTGCTACACCTGACAAGCATGGTATGCTTTAAATGACCACTTGTTTTTTCATGATTCATAGTTTACATTGCACAGGGGGTGAATGTTTTTACCATGACCAGCCATAATTTGACTCTTGTCTGAATGTCAAAGCAGGGTCACTCAAACTTGACCAAAGGCACACATAGATAGAACAACATGGCACACCATGTTTTCACCACGTTTAACCATGGCCAATTTGATTTTAAGGTTAACATCGCACTGGGGTAGTATGTTTCAATTTTTTTTTTACAGTTTAACATCCTATGAAACGAAGTGGCTTATAAATCTGCATTTTAAAACTGTCCTTGGATACGGTTAATACCGTATTGATTTTGAATATTGGAATTGTACGACGTGTGACGTTATTTCTGTGGCGAAAGACATGTTGTTTAAGCTAGACTATCTGTATTTTAGGGACAAAAAATCTGACGCGGTGGTTTATTTCACAGTAGAATATTTGTAAAATGCATTGAACTAATTTAAATCTTATTTCGGATTTTTCGTTTGTCATGCATATTTGGAAACATCAGATACATGTAATAGGAATAAAATAAATCGCTCCGACCAGTCTTTCGATGTCGTAAATCGTGCTTTATGTCCGAATGGTAAGCTTTCGATACAAACGTTTTCAAAACATAGTGTGGTTTAAAATACATTTAGATAATGGATGGACGAACAGAAAATTAAAGACAATTAAGTACTGGTCAGAAAATGAAAAATGAGAGTGCATTACGTATTGTTATAAGCATTTGACGAATATTGTTAAATATTAAATAGTGTCATCAATTAGTATACCATAGTTCAGTTTGGATCGATAATTTAATTATCCAAATTGAGTGTTGCGTTTATTCATCGATTATTTCGTTGATTTGTGGATTAATTTTATATATCACAGTTGACTAAAACTGAATGTGGACGCCAAGATTTTGTTCAATTTAAGCCGCGCGATCCGATTATTTTCATATATGAAAAAAAGGCCCATGTGTCGATATGAAAATATTTGCAAGCCAGAAACGAATAATGTCCCACTCGCTACGTCAATTGTTTACTATGTATAGTAGCCTTATGTAATATTAACCTTTTTCAAACTTAGTGTTGTGACAGAAACAGAAATGAATAGATGCGGTTCCGGCTGACATACACGCGACGAAGTTGTAACCGGTGACGCAATAATGCTCGCGTTCAACTCTGAAATGCAATTGTTGGACATTGTTTTTTTTTTCCGACGAAATTATATATTTGAAAATTATCGACATTCTTGACCTTTCTGATACAAATATGTTTTGAAGTTTCACTTCTTCATATTGAAATGACTGCATTTTACTGCATCAGGATCACCCATTTTGAGAAGTTGTAGCATTCCCATTAAATATAATTGTATTCATACTTGTTTAAGGCACTCAAACGAGAATTAGGCGATTGTCAGTGCGTTTACTTCACTAATCTTTACATATTGAACATATCCCTTTGCGATATAAAACCATTTATTGAGCAGTCATAGTTACTGATTGCAAAAAGACGTACAGTTGACTACTATGATTGCAAAAAGACGTACAGTTGAATACTAGTAATTTAAAGTTATACCTATGTGTACTCTGATATTTATTTTTCTATCACGGAATCCGGTATCGTTATTTGTCTTAAAAAAAAACTCATTGTTTAATTGGGCTTTGCTTTACTTTCTCAAACTGATGGTATGGTGTGAATCATTTAAAATATATATTGATTACTTTAGTCAAAAGTTTCTGGTGTATTTAACGATTTCTTTTGCCGGAAAACATATTATGCATAGATATAAACGAAATTATATTTTCAAACAGCAGTGTTTTATCAAGATGTTGTTACATTGTTGAGCATAACATTTCGCGGTCGCTTATGGAGCCACATAATATTAGTTCCGCACAGAGAAATTTAATATGTTCGTGGTTTATCATTTGTCTCTTGTTGTTATTAGTAAATGTATGTTTTGTCTTTGATCATTCACACGCTTAAACAGATTGATATGTGTGAAGTTTACAGGTGTACGCATGATATATTAGTTCTTTTACCGTAGATGAGAGTGTGTTATACGCCTGATTTGTTATAGAAATACATATCGTTCAATTGACTTTATGCACTTCGCCGTTTGCGAATGAGTTTACTATTACAGTTGCAATATCTGCTTTATGTTGAGTTTGTTAATTAACATGTTAACGTAATAAAAGATAAGTATTCACCAACAATCGGTGTTTGCGTAGATTGGTTAGTGTTTCTAATTTGATCACCACTTTTTACATAAAACACATGAGCCGGCATGATTGAAATGTCACGGAAAAAAATGCATTTTTTCTGTTAACATAACGGCGTGGTAGGATAGAATTGATAATTTTCTTGAAGATTGCGGTAACGTGCGCATATGTTACTTTTAAATTCAATTGTCGATATCAGTGTATACTTTCTTTCGTATACGTGGCGACGTCTTGAAAAAAAGATTACATGCCAACTAAAGGTCAGCCATTCGAATATCGAGAGTGTCATTTGATATTGAGGATAATTATCTCTGGATGTTTTTTATTTTTGTTTTATCCATTTTTTAGCGCCCTTTTTATACAGTATGTGCGTTCAGAGGCGCTTCACATATTTTCCCCGATGCGTACATTCTTTGAATCTGTTAATTCGTATGAGCTATTTCCATTAATTGACAGTAAGCTTGGTAACTTTGTGTAAACCTAATTGTTTACAGGCTAGTTAATGCCTTGTTTCTCTTTTGGTCAAGAAGACTCAAACCAATATATTTTGAAACAATTCATTATATACATCGCTGTAAACCGTTAAAGACCCTTTTTACAATCAAAATTATGAATTATATTCAACATTTGTGCATGTACCAATTAATGGAATATATCGTGCCACAAACAAATAAAAAAGAGAATTTGTAATCATGTTAAATCTATGTTACCAGACCACATCTAGCGATGAAATTTTGGCTATTGCTATAAGAAACACTAGTTATTCATGGGTTAACTTTATTTTACAAAATATTTAACGAACTATTCGTTGATTTTGAGTTTAAAATGGGGCTTTACATATGATACGGTTTGGACATCTATTTTGGGGAGTATACTTGATAACTGTCAAGGAGATATTTAAGTCACGTTGTATTGTTTTTGATCTGTGTTAATAGGAACAGCAAATGTTAAGCAATATTATTTTCCATAAGATTTCGGTGCCGACATACACACCGACATGATCCAACCGAAGAATAAACGTTTCCTCATAGTGCTGCTCACACACATCGATATCGGCTCTTGATATGATTTCCTATCACAATAATCTGTTTTATTGCTATACATTCGGTTCTTCTCCGCAAAAAACATAGTGATTTCCATTTTAGGCGCATGCACTTCCATGCCTTAACATTAGCGTATAAAACTTAAACAAAGTTATAATAAGACAGTCGTAAATATAGGCAATGTATACTGAATTGTATACACTTATCGTATATCAAGCTGTTACTAAATTGACTGAAATTCATATCAGAATCCGTTCATTAATCTATGTCAAAATCAAATATAACCGTTGAAAAAAAGTAAATTACAAAGTTAAGTAAGACAACATTGAGACTTCATGTATACATGATAAAAAAACGAAAGCTTTACACACGTTTTTCTGTAGTAGTATTACACTTCCTTGTTATGTCGATAATACTTATCTTAATATGCTTGATAGTATGATAAGAAATCAAGTACTGGATCAGAAACAGATCTGTTGCTTTTACCTCAATAACTTTTGAATAAAGTACTTTATCAGACATTGATATTTGTTGTGAGCTTTTAATGTTAGTTGGCTTCGTATAACAGTGATAGGTATGTCAACTAAACGGCAACGTATTCTTTTTGATAACGTATTGTTATGATGAAAGAATGCAAGCATGTCTAATAAAGATGATTTAACGATGCCTATACAATTAACAGATCAGAAATAAAACAAAAGAGAAAACGCATGCATTTAATTGCGTTTTAGTGATACCATATTTACGATGTATACCAAATGATTATTTGAAATTATAGAAAAAAAGACTTTGAGATCTTCGTTAAAGTTGTGTATGATACATTGTATTAATATTTTGAAAACAAGTCACAAACTATTTGACTAAATAACACTATACAATATATAGACTTGCGCCATGTGAACACTAGAATTTTCGGATTGTACGTTATTCTTCGGTTAGATATAAGTATACAACGACATTATTTTCTATACAATATAATGATTTTCATTTTCGTAAATCTATGTGATGCTGAAGTGACCGCCATTACAACGTAATTTTGACGTCACGTCAAACTTATTTTCTTTCGAAATCACTACGAATATCTTATGTGCTCTTTATGCCAATACTCATTAATTTAAAATGTCGACGATACTGTTTTTGATACAGGTGACGTTAATATGCTACTGTTTGGTTAAGTCATATATTGTGTTAATTTAAATTTATGATTTTCTTCACACAATACAATACCGTAAAACATTTCAAAGAAAATGAAGGCCTACTCATTCTATCTTTGTTTAATTATCTGTTTTAATGCACGTACGGAATCCATCATAGATTAAATGGATTAATGAAACTCTTTAGAAATAAGTTACAACAATAAGAATGTCACATGCCGTCTTAAACGGTAAGCCTTCGCGACCCGAGCGGACGATACAGAGCGCATGTTGCAAAGCAATAAGTCGCGCCGTGCAGATAATCCAGGGCGAGCAGCTACCCCGGGCGGTCGGTGTTCGTGATGTGGAAATTTGGGTTTGTGAATAGACAAAAAGAGGTTTATTCACCGTCGCTGCATGTCTTTACCATGACGACGCCGTGGGTGGAAGACGACACTCGGCAGTGCTGATATTTCCTGCAACGGAAGTGAACATTTTATTGGTTGTATTTTGTCCAAATCAAATCATTGGTAAATCATCATTATTTCAAATGTACGACATGTCCCCAATGATGAATAGAATATATTAAATTATAGACTAATCTATTTGTGATCAATACTCAAACATGTTTGGCGTACCGTTCTTACGTGTTCCGCCATACTGACCTCTTTATAAAAACGGTATACAACACAGGGTTCCTTGTTGTATTTGAATTGAAAGGGTAAATTGAAAACAAACATATATCAATTTGTGTTCATTTTCAGCTTAACAATATTTGTATACTAAAAGTCGTTTATTAAAAACTGCCCCTTGAATAAAAAAACAACAACATAAATATGTGTTTAAAGCGGAAATTGTGTTCAACTTTTACATCATATTAATTACGCCGACTTTGGACAATTTATAATCATGTAGAAACTAACCGATTTTGTTTTTTGTTATGGAAACACATCATATGTGTCCTCCAAATTACTTCATTTACTTTACAATTAGCTTTCTAATGAACTGACTGCATGAGTAACGATAATCATTTGATTATATTATTTGCACTTCAGTACGTCTTATTTCAATTATTGAACACTCAACAATTGCATACGCTCTTGAATTATATGTAATGCTAATTAACAAAGCGTAGAACCCTCTCATATGATGTAACCACCGTCAGCCAAAACATTGAATACGTTTTTCTCGTATGCAATTAGGAGAAATCAATCAAGGCTGTATAGTCACTTATATTTTATGTATCGCAGTTGGATTGGGAAATCTAGATTGTGTTGCATAATGCGAGAGAACGGGTAGATATACACGATTGGTCACACTCCTAAAACAAACTAATTGAACATAAAAACACCGGCTAAGCTTCTCGTTATGACATAAGACCGTCTCAAATTGAAGTAGATTTAAATTAATGTTATTAGTTCTTGGTTAAAATCAATAACCGTATGAGGCCAATAGAGTATTTACTTTTCGACTAAATATGTAGTTATGACAAGTTATTGAATGTAAAACAGAACAATTTGCTGTATGTGATTTTATTAGTATGGTGCTCAAAGTACTTCGAAAAAAAACATATATTACAAATTAATGTTGCATCGTATAATTAAAAAAGATTCGCTGTCGAGGAAAATTCTCTGAAATGAAAGTGTGTACTTGCAACGTGTGTGTCACTCTCACAAAGACATAAAGCGGTGCATGAAACATGTTTATATTTAGACGGATACGCTTCTTAGTAGCTTCATTTTCGTTTTCAATCCCCTGGAATACAAATAGCGTTATGCCATAGTTCACACCGACTTTGCTCAATTTGATAAATGTGTCAAGCTGTGTGTCGTTGTAATTGAAAATGATATATGCGCCTTACACAAATTTTCAAAAGTTTCCGGTAATTAACGGTCAAGGACGGATACTTAAGAATATTCGGAACTATATTAGTTTGAAGGCCGAACAAATACATTGTTATTTAACGTAAATGAATAATACGTATTGCACATCTTGTCGATAATTGTAATAAAAAAACATTTCTTAGTTTTACGGGTAGGTTCTTATACAAACCTGTGTTGCCTTTAAGGAGACTTAGGTAAAATATTGCATTACATAACATCGGGTATACACAACTAGTAAGATGAATATGATGGACACACATAATGAGTTTAATATTAAGAAAAAATGGCTAGGTTTTTCCCCGCCAAATTACTGAGACCTTATGCGTAGAAATTAAAATGCAGAGACGTTTGCGTTCTTTAACATGTGTTATTATTATCCCTTTCAAATAAGTATAGGGTATTAGATTCAGACATACCCGACCCGGGCGAAATGCATGTTACGACGAACCGTTGCACGTGTCATTGATTTTCAATATTTGTAATATTCGTTTTGCAATGGAAATACGTATTTGTATCATAAAGATTTCCGACATAGGAACGACCAAATTGGCATGCTTAAACACATGGTTTGTCAACCATTATCAGTTTATGTTTGCAAATTTTACTAATTGGGATAGCTCGATTTGTATCGACACTGTCAGTTGAAACTCGAGGTAATGATACACTCTAAACGAATATAAGTAACTGCTATCGTCCTAGATTCGTATTGTCGTAAATTAACGTCACTTCATTGGTCAATGTTTTAGGTTTGCGCTAATATATTAATACACGCACGTTCTGGTTTGGTCCCTAGTATGCAATAACAATATGAACAATCACATGAAATACGTACAAATATTCACTCATTCCCATCGTATAAACACGATTACAGAATATTGCTTAATAGAGTTCAAATTCAATATTTGTGTTATGCATTTCATGACGAAGTAGACATGCAGAGAGTATACTAACAACATTACTAAGCCCGGATTCATATGTATAGTACTCATATTCTTTACACTAATGTACGAATCGTGAATGTAATTATACGTTGTTTATAAGCCACATATTAAACACATCTGCAGACGCTTGCAATGCAACGTGAGTTTTCCCAATTATCTGGAAATTGGTAATATAAAGATTTGTTCAAAAGGCCTGATGACACAATGGTGTTTCCAATCAACACGCACGAATAAATGTTCTTACTACTTTTGCAATTAATAGTCATTGCAAACTAGGTCAGGGTTGCTAAGGATGCAATATGACGAACATGTTTGTTCACATGTGTCAAAAACAAATATTGAGAAATGCGAATAAAGACCGTGCAGATGTGTTATCCAAAAGGACCATTACGCATTGATGATGGGCTGTTATGGTTCTAAAAGAGGCGCACAGATTAATTTTGCCAATTGGCATGATGACAAATATTGTGTTAATAAAAAAAGTGCAACACAGTATCGAATGCATATATGTAAATAGTCGTGAGTCAAAACACGTTTTAGTATGAAATAACGCTTTACGAATAAATAGAGGATATTTGTTGGATTCGGTGGAATATCGATTTAATTTCACGAGTGATCATAGAAAATTATATTTTCACGAGTAGCTCAGATACGAGTAAAATATATATTTTTTCTATGATCACGAGTTCAACGGTGGCTAAGCTATTTGTTTTCAATAAAATCAAACATTTTAGAAATAAGTTAATAAGGCAGGTAATGGAATGCATTTCCGTTGCGATCGTATGACTTTTGGAACGGTTTTTATTTGATTTGTTTGACGTACAACCTCTTATAAGTATATAATTTCAAACACTAATGGTATTCAAAGGTCAAAAGGCGATATATAATTCGTCGTCTTTTCTCAGATGCCATGTGAATTATGAAAACGTTAACAAATAATGCAGATGAGCCTGGCTGGTAATAACTGCTTCAAATAGATTACTAATGAGTATATATATGTATTTTACTTGTGGATTCATTTACATTATCAGGTGGTCTTTTTATCTCCAACAATTAACTTAAATTATGTATTGTCACATGGGGTTTCATTCCAATACTAACATGACATGAACATGTTAGTAACGAGAAAAAGACGGCATTTCGTGGAAGTCATTTTTGTGGGTTCAATATTATAATTAAAATGTGTTTCGGGAAATGTAAATAGTGAGTTATTTTCCTGAACAAACCATTTCATTTGAGAGATGGTCTTGTAAACTTTGATTTCCCTCAAGTATATTATCTGGAACAATCCGAACTAATTGACCAAACATAATTATATATAAATGTACATGAGAAATTCCGAAGTAGTAAGCGAATGAATATCGGTGACTGAGGGATGAAGCGACCGAAATAATGACAAATATTAAAATACGATTAGTATCGTCAACGAGTTTTAAAGTGTATATACACAAATGCACACACACACACACACACACACACACACACACAATATAGCTACAAACTACAACTTAATACAGAATAGAAAGTATCAAAGTACTCTTCCGTCATCCGTCCTTGATGCTGTGTGTGCATATGTGTAATTACGAGAGAAGTGGGGCTTACATACTTTTTTAAATTGTGCGACCATTAGTCCTTTCTTTACGGCAACTGAAGAATAACAATACAAGGCAACTCATACAATAAGACATACGATAATAATGAAAGTGGGTTCACCGCATTGGAACGATCAAATCGTAAATTTATACCGGTAAATAGCTAGCTTAATCTCACACTGGGGCAATAGCTAATCACAAACGAGCATTGACCGCATTGCATATATATTGAAATAACAGATGGAAACGAGTTTTATTGACGTTAATGTCAATCCAAATATTTGAGAGGCTTAGAATGGTCTGAATATATATGGCAGTGGAGAAAGTATTGAATAAGTGTTTAAGTCGCTAGCGTCGCTCACACAGCTGGGCAAGATCGGTGTTATCGTGAATAATGAGCGTCTGGGTCTGTGGTAAGCTATTCGTGGTCTAAACATATACTTCACATAATAAATATACATAAAACATATAACATGTTGATTTCAAATTATACTAGCGATCTAAATGTTACAATGTGATCGAATAAAACAAAACACTCCTAAAGGTTTTGTTATCAAGCCGTACACACTTATTCTGTTTGAGTTAAATTGCAGATTTATAGTTCTTCACTAATAATTTGAAGTAATATTCTAATTTTGAAGCGTGTTTTCCACTCCGCTGTGCACACTATTTGTATTATTTATAAAATAAAATAAAAAATTGGGAAAGTGCCGATTCTGTAATCTGTTGGCATGTTCTAATAAGAATTCGTGAATGATATACTTTAAGTGAATTAAATATACGTAAGTGTTTAATCAAAATTGGCTGCATCTCATATATAAGTAAGTTTTAACACAATTTATCACCAGCTATTCCTTGTTTGAAAATTTATTGCGAACAAAAGTCCTTTACACGATAACATGTTATATACAAAAAAAGGTTTGGAAACACAACTTGTGTTAGCTCGTCATGCATCATTATGTTATAACAATTATTATGTGAACATTTACACTATAATTGAACCATCTAAATGATATACATTTTAAAGTTGTTCATCTATTTATCTCACTTGTCCGGAATATGCGGACGACCATTGTAGTTAATCCATTTATTGTTCGGGTAAAATATGTTGGAAGTGTAATGTCAAGTGCGTGTGCTGCTGAATAGAAAGCAATAAGCTATGCCGATCGTAGAGTGCTGTGTAAAAATACTGCTTAATATAAGTGGCATGTTGTTCAATGGGTTAAAATGAGTTTCATATTCAATTCAGTGTATGTTTCGGGATATTCAATGGCAATACGCTTTGCGCAAAAGATCTTGTTCGTTACATGTAATGTAATCAAACTGTTTAAGCCACTTACCTCAAGAAAATGATTTATTTCCGCTTCGTTCAATGTCGAAGTGCATCTTACTGTAATGCGATGTGAAGAGAGGAATTGTGTTTATCCAACAGTATAACACATTAGCAAAAGCAGTTTGTTCCGGTCTAGTTCTGTTTTAATTGCCTATTCCAAAATACCCAAAGATTAATACATCGTTTATATGTTTCCATCACGAGTACTCAACTTACTCGCACTTTAATTCTAACATATGAGCTTGTAACGAACGCAATTAACACATACTTTAAGTTGTATAGAACGTTTGAATATCAAGTATTATCATTGACGTCTATGTGTCGTGAGTTTTTAGTAAGTATATGAAAGGAGCGTGTAGCAGACATGTCCTGATATAGGCATATACATACACATACTAAACGAGATGCGCTTTGCGGACTAGATGGTTTAACACAAAAAACACGCTTAAAACATTATAATTATTTCGAGAATTATGACAATATAGATGTGTAATATACGTGCGAACGAAAAAGATCTTTGTGTTTTTGTACTGTTGAATTGCACGATGTGTCAGTTGTTTCAATTACTTTTTAACAAACACCCATATATTATGATCATATATCAAACAACAAGCAATGAATTAATTAACAAGTTATAGCATCATCAAGCATGTTATTAGTTTGTATTACAAGTTTTTTTTTTATTCAGGCGATGACTACGTCTTCTCTTTAGACTACGGTGTAATCAAATAAATGCTTAATAGATTAGTTAAAAACATTGGATGTTATCTGCTATGCTATTAGTTGAATGTCGGCCGATATTTCTTTGTTTTTATTTTCGTTTTAGCTATGTTTCTTTAACAAACCTATGCACTGTATATACTCAGTCTAAAGTATCAAAAATATTGGTATATACACTCGTCTGTCTTGTTTGTCCCTTGCAGTAAAACTCATTCGCAGCATGTGTAGAGTCGCCAACCAGTCGGAAAATTATAACGTATGTTCCAATATAATCGAATAGATAATCAATCAATAGTATTTTGTTCCTCAAGTGTCATCTGATAATATTTAATAACATCTATAATATACAACAATCAGTCGTCCATGAAGGTCGATAAATTATTATGATTTAATGAATTTCCTTCTACAATCATGTTAACCCAAAACGGCTAAAGTAATTGTTATAATCCACTTAATGCTACTGTTTTATTAATAGCGTTACAACAAGTTTCTTATATACCAAAGGAAATATATTAATATACTTAATATACTTAACTGAAATGTTTATACGGGTGAGGTCTTGATGTATTATTTCCCGTGCGAGTTGGCTTAGATAAAGTTCATACTATGAAGTATTTGTTAAAGAAAATTAGCAAGTCTATATAATAGTTTTAACCCGAAACAACTACAAATACAACGCCACACAAGTAGAAACAAGAGCTGTGTTTGTGAGAACACAATGCCCCCTACTGCGCTTTTTGACCCATATATTTGACGTTTGACCTTGAAGGATGACTTTGACCATGACCTTTTACCGCTCAAAATGTGCAGCTCCATGAGATACACATGCATGCCAAATATCAAGTTGCTATCTTCAATATTGCAAAAGTATTCATAAAATAAGCGATTTGGGCCACATATATTTGACCTCTGACCTTGAAGGATGACCTTGACCTTTCACCACTCAAAATGTGCAGCTCCATGAGATACACATGCATGCCAAATATCAAGTTGCTATCTTCAATATTGCAAAAGTATTCATAAAATGAGCGATTTTGGCCACATATATTTGACCTCTGACCTTGAAGGATGACCTTGACCTTTCACCACTCAAAATGTGCAGCTCCATGAGATACACATGCATGCCAAATATCAAGTTGCTATCTTCAATATTGCAAAAGTTATGACATAACTGTAAGATTTCTTCAAGTTTTGGACAGACAGATATACAGACAGAATG
>VMBQ01005666.1:19526-64459 GCA_007657795.1 Dreissena rostriformis
TAGTAGTAGTAGTAGTAGTAGTAGTAGTAGTAGTAGTAGTAGTAGTAGTAGTAGTAGTAGTAGTAGTAGTAGTAGTAGTAGTAGTAGTAGTAGGAGAAGTAGTAGTAGTAGTAGTAGTAGTAGTAGTAGTAGTATAGTAGTAGTAGTAGTATAATTAATAGTTGTAGTAGTAGTATTATTATTAGTATTTTTATTTTACATAACTATTATAACGTTCTCCACAAACAATATTTTCATAAGCCATGTCAAACATATATATTTATGTTGTACTATGTGTATTCTTTATAATTATATGATATATGTATTCATTTTAATTTATAAAGTATCAGTTTAATATCATGTTGATGTTATTTAAAACAAAAAATATTATACCATACAATTTCAAATAGAAAGTAGCTGTATAATGAATACAATGTTAGTAAATGTCACTCAAACATACCTTAACCAGGTACAAATGAAGGCACCCAACGACATACTGAATTACCGGACAACCAAAACAATACGAAACCATAAAAAGCGGAGCCATTGCATTGAGCAACTATTTAAAACGCACAACTCTGTTAATGGTGTCACACATGACTTTTGAAACAACGCGTGCAATATGTACTGTAATCACCCTTATCCGTACACTTTAAATATCAGTATTCATTGGAAGAAATAACAGGTATCTAACAAGTCAAGCTAACGCGTAGGAACGCTATATCTACCATGCATTTAATCTGAAATAGAAGATGCATAAACCTGTATCTACATTACACATGCTATAAAGGTACACTTGTCTTACTGTGATTAGCGATTTGCAAGTACGTGTGCATTTGCCGTGTTCTGCATTCTCGATAGTGTTTTTTTTATTTTAACGTATGACTGCACTGCATGTGTTGCACGTGTTTCTCGCTACTAATTACCGTCATAATAGCAGCAGTCTATGAAATCGGCAAGGAAAGAGGTTTTCAAGAACGTACTTATGTTAATTGTGTCGACCAAGTACACATTATATTCTCTATACATATCAAAAGTTGCCAGAATAATAAAAACACCGTAATTATTCAGAAGGATATCAACAGCAATGAACAGTAAATGGTTTACTATAGAGATTTTAAACGCATATGAAGATATAGAAAAACACGGCCGAATTGACAGTCATTTACCATTTGAATCAAGTGAGGCATATATATAATATAATTACGTAAGGCTGAACATATTTTGTAAAATGTCTTTATATAAATGTAATCACGTATTCCCTATTAAGAATAGGTATATATTTGATTCAACATTGACAAAAAAATCACAGACAATTTCATCACACTTAAGAGTACTACATTACAACCAAACGAGATGAAAATTAGGAAAATGTGGTTGCGAACAATTGTTGTATAGTTTTGTCCTGCTTATTATCAGAATGCAACTTGTTGTTGTCCGTGCTGTAAACTAAATTGATTGCTGTGCTCTGTAGGGAATTGTGTGTGATATGTGCGGCGCTCGAGCGAAAGTCAATTTGAAATATTACCTTGATGCCGTTGGCCACAGAGCCCCAACGGAGACATTAGCCGTATATCACGGTTTGTTGCAATGCATGGGGCTTGTTGAACCAATACGTTATAAGCTTTCCGAGGTCTTGGTAATAATACAATATATCTTCAATCTTCAAGCCTTTAAGACGGATTGTTTGCATAAGCACTGGACTAAATTCTTCTTTAACGTATGTCGTTGTCCTCGCCCGGTCCTGACATGTTCTGCGTTTATATTTATATAGTTTTTTTGTGAAGTGTTATACAAGTCATGTTTACTACCAAACGCAACAGTATTGCTAATTTATAAAAAAAAAATACTATATTTTATACCTGCTGGTTATTGTTTATATATTTCATATCTTTGAACAGCACATTTATATGTTTCAGGCATGTATATATATTCAAAATCACATGACATAATTCTAAAATCGTTTATTTTGTTAAATGAAGATTATTCACTTAAACAATGCATTATATGTTCGTATCAATCTTAAGTTATGAAAGATTGTAAACTTTACTTAAAATCGATACAGTAAGCGTCGATTGTTAACACGTTTTGGTATAATAAACTACAAAATACGTGAAATGCATAGTTTTGTCAATTCATTCACCTAGGTTTGAATACGACACAATTGTTCTAAACATGGCATAGTTCACGTTCAATAACAAACAATTTGTGTTCTGCAAATGTGAATAAAATAAAGATAATCTGAGCTTCATTTACAATAAACTAAGCCAAATTCTCTTCACACTTGCGAAAAATAACGCATTGTCAAATTCGGTAACATACACGCATTTGCCGAATTCATTGTTTTGCATTATTGAAATGAACACTCCAAGTTGTATAGTGTGGTATATTGCTAAAGTTATTGTGTATTCATATCTAACTTGATACAATCTTAGCGTTTAACAACAATAACACCATTGTGGACAATGTACATGTATTAGGAATATACCACGTTGCAAGCCTTCTATTTACTGTGTACATGATTATGGCATTTACGTAATTGTTTTTCACACTGGATTTTTTTTTAAATCCGATCATCAGACATTCTGACAGAAATCTTCAATTAACTTGATCAAGTCTTAACACGTCGAAAATAGAAATATGCAATTTTTCATAAAGTAATAGTACATGGAAAAGTTTTAATAGTTTAAAACATGCATTTGTTCGTTATTATTTAAAATGCAAACATAAATAAATGTAATGTGTTAACGTATCAACCCATTAATCTTTGAAATTGTGTTTGTTGCAACAATATTACGATTAAATATAAAACACCCAATGAACATGCATTCATTCATGAATCCAATACTTGTGTTTGCTCTATGCACACAGAGACTCTTTCTAGACGTGGAATATTCCTTTGTTAAATTGTTCACAAACATTACGAGCATTTTTAGATAAAATCATAACACTTTTGAATCGTGTTGTGTTTTCTTCTATTATTTTATGTTTTGACTGAAATGGTTTATTCTTACTTGCATGATTAAATTATATTAGTTGTTTTATATTAAACACAATATATATACAGCTTCTGATTGAGATAAGTCACTTTGAAATCGCATGTGGGCCGAACGTTGTTTCATGGACAACATACCTGATTACTAGGACAATCTCTGTTATCTAGTTAATTTGAGCAGTCATTATTCATTCTTGGGAGCTTTGCAAATTTCGGAAAACCTGTATTGGTTCATTAATAACACGTTTACGAAAAACTCGTGGTGACATTATATTCGCAAGGAGTCAACTTTGATATATCGAAGCAGACGCCAGTTGTGACAGCACGGATGCTCAATGTGTTGACGATATTATATTTAAGAAACGGTCGTATATTAAAGTCATTAATTCATGTATTTACGTATAATTTCGTGTAACAGTCGTTTCGTTAAATCTAATAGAGGTATACATCATCTTACATATGAAACGGTAGACATAAAGTTTACAACTGTCCAATGGGAGCTGCGGACTGATATATCGTGCTGTTTATACAGTCACACCAATCTGCTATTGCCCATCCATAGGCAACATTAGACATAATTTGTTGTGGTAGGTGAATATATACTGTATCGCCGTCTCGCCTGATCATATGATTGGATTGTCATAAATCCTGCATCAAATAATAGTATTCACAGGCAATACAGTTACGAAAAATATCGATTACTGATCGATTTTTAAGCACACTAAAATGATGAAAATGGGAGCAATTGTCAACCAATCATACTCGGTTAGTTCTTTTCCCAGAAACAAGTCCTGATTAAATTTGATTGGTCGCTTGGTTAATTTCAACAAATATAGTTTAAACTATTTGATATGCCTAACGATAGCCAAAACCAACATAGCTTTGTTATGTACCTTGTTTAACCTTATTGTCGTATATTCCTGGACAACACGACGAAGATCCTATCCAAAACAACAAAAACATATATAAGCCCGCTGAATGACGTTTTGCAAATTACTTTATTAGCAAGGGCAATTGCAGGGTGAGTTGAATTTTGAATGTTTCTAAGCCGTTTGTTTTTAATAAAATCAAACATTTCAGAAATAGGTTAATAAGACAGGTAATGGAATGTATTTCCGTTGCGATAGTATTACTTCTGATACTGTTATGATGTGATCTTTTTGACGTAAAAACTCTCCAGCGGAATAGAGTTTCAAACACTAAAGGTGTTAAGATGTCATCTAGCGTTATTGCATATGGTACTATATTTAGTAACAAAATTGGCCGTTTTGTCGCGAATAACTTGTAAAAATCTCGGTATTGAGCAAGTGTGCAAATAACCGGTTATTGGCACACTGTGCCAAAATCGTTTATTTGCAAACTTCCGGTTATCTCGCACCTGTTGTCCAGTAACGGCGGATCGTCGGCACGCGTTGACGTAACGTAATTGGCGACCGGAGCTTCAATACACAATGGCGTCTGAACAGTTTTGGAATCGATATCGAATCGTTAACTAGATTTAGACAGCATCATTCAAAATAATGGAGATAATTTAGCAGAACCTGATAGATATGAATTTGTCAAATTACAAAAAAACGACAACATAAAGAAAAAAAAAACAATATCGGACATTCACAGGTTTAAAAGTTGGCTCGAAAGCATTTATTAAATGTATAACTTTATCTTATATCACAATATCAAAATATAAACTTACATGGTGGTCATCAAATTATAAATCCATATTGTTTTGAGCAGATAATTCACATTTTTACAAATACTTAAGAACACAAGTTGGCCTCCTCAAATAACTGAAAAGCCGGAGTGATTTCTTTAATTCCTCTTGAAGTTTCCAATTATACATAAAACACACACAATCCGGAATACGTTTTGGATTCGTTCGAGGCTTTTTAAAAATAAATAGTTTACTGTTAAAATTGATTTATCACAACGTCCGAACTGTTGTCGTTATCCAGAGTCAAGCTTAAACTGGTTTGTTTCGTCACAAAAATTACGTCATACAAGATAGATACGTCATAAATTGCGTAATCAATTGAACGAAAATGAAAGTACGGAAAGCTGGTTCGGTAATATATTTAAGTGAAGGAACAAATAGGTTGATATGTATATGATGAACATATGCAATAAACGGGTCATTATATGGAGAAAATGTGCCCTTAGTGGTTATTGGCACACTTGGTGCCCTCGTGCAAATAACTCACCAAGTGTGCTAATAACCACTAAATGCACACTTTCTCCTTATACTAATCTATACATATTTACTTCGTCTTATTTCTCAGATGCCATGGAAATTATAAATACACAAACAAATCAAGTAATTGAACCTGCAAGGAACAATCTGAATATTCTGAAAAAAAAGAGGTACATATATAACGATTATAGTACTGTGTTAGGTCATATTACTTGGTGTTGTATTTACATTACAAATAAATCTGTATTTCTCCGACAATTAATAAAGACAATGGTTTGAAAATGAAGATTATGTAATGTATAATAGCGTAATGAACATTATTATGTAAACATCTACACAATCATTGTGCCCTCAAAATGGTGTATTATGCATGTTGACGTTGTATAGAGTTATACTGTACTTGTTTGGAGAATGCTGACGCTTGCTCCTAATCCATCCATTTATTGGTCGAGTAGCATATGTTGGAAAATATGTTTAGTGCTAAAGAGGAAGCGAGGTAATGGCGAGTGGAGATTGCTTGGTCAAAATACTCCCGAATATAAGTGGCATGTTTTTCAAAGGGTTCGAATCACTTGTTTAGTTTTAAATCGGTTTCAATTGCTTGGGATTGATGCCGGAGCTGTTATATTCAATAGCAGTTACATTTGCGCCACAGTGCTTTTGTGTTAGATTTAATATAATCAAACTGTTTAAGCACTTACCGTATGAAAATAATGTATGTACGTCTCTTTCAAACTGCAATGGCATCTAATGGTTATGCTATTCGAAGATGATTATTCTTTTAAATACACAACAATGTATATATGTTTAACATGTTTTGGATATTAGTTATGTTACATAGTATCTATACAGACTGTGGTTATTGTGAATAAAATATGGTTATGTTTAAAACAGTTTCAATTTCAAACATGATTTAAAGATTTACTAATATGGAATAGTATGGGTAAAATACTTAAAAAAAGGGAGAAAGAAGATGTTGCTTTAAGGTAGGTGCACCTATGTTATAAAGTACATTAAAAAAAGTGTGAGGGAATGTGTACTAATTGAGCATAAAAAAGCGCCCAGCGAGTATAAATTGTACGTAATTTATTTTGTGAAGTCGCGATTAACTTCTCGAGTTTAATTTTATTATTAAAAAAGGACAAACAATCATGAATTGTAGGTGCTTTTTTGTTCCTGTTTGCATTTAAAGATAAACTATTTAGCCAATTATACTACATAGTTTATAATGTGTGCATTTTTTGCTACTCTACTTAAAGTCTTTATTGACTATAATACTCGATTGACTTGAAGGTTGTATTGTTGTTCTCATTGTTGTTGTAATAACTACCTTAGTCAAAACAACTCAATTAGACGCAAGTACTGTTGATATGTAACAGGTATATTGTATGTAGCCCTTAATTATATATTAACTTTTTACCCACATAGACGCAACTATAATGCAACTATGTTTATATATCTATTAGAGAAATTCATGTATTTAATAAAGATTTACTTGTTAATCATGGTAAAATACACAATAAAATGAAGAGTCATTGAGAATTACCATGCAATTCAGTAAAGAAAAACATTGATACGTGTTTTACTGTATTGTACTTTCGATGGCCTATCGATCTGACGGAAATGATACCAGTGTGCTTGAACAATAAGGAATCAAGTGTCCACGTTTGTAATCAGAATAGGGATGAATAGATTAATATAAAAAACGACGTTTTTAATCAGAATAAAGATGAATGGGTTAATATAAATAAAACATTTTCATCAAAACGCTTTATCTGCAATAAACTTAAATTAACTTGATATTTTCTTTTTCATATCAAAATAATGTAGGCATTTAACATGGTTGTTAAGATTCAGGCAATGCACGCTCTTCAACTACCTATCTTAATGATGTGGGAATGCATAAACGTTCCATTATGATGAAACCAAATGATATCAAATAACTAATTTATGTATTAGTCACATAAGCGAATGGCCTTGAAAATGTATCGATGATGATGATGAAATGTAGTATTGCATCAATACCAACAAGTGATACTGTCTTATTTGGGGGTTACGTTAAATTGATGCTGTAATACACAATTAAAATACAATGCAGGTCTGCTACCCATCTTTGACATTGACAAACCTATTTACATAAAATCAAGAAACATTTACCACCAGTTTATCAATTTATCAATTCATGTGATGGTACTTTCTTCAATAAATGTGTGTTTTATTATTTTAATGTAAAATCCATAATATATTCCTGTCTAAATTTACTTGATCATAAACATGAATGCAACTAGATATTCACACGTTAAAGGGCATCCGGTACGGACAGCTTTCTTTTCTTTTTCTTTTTAATACATATGCACTTTCATCAAAAAGGAAATTTAAGTTTTGCAACTTTTGAAACATATCCAGTTTATAAAGACCATAACTTACTCACAACCGTTGTCAATCAATGAAATTGTCACTGCTCTGTCGGGAAATTTTACATCACAAAGTTCAGTTAAACGTATCTACCTTGTTGTTTGACACGTGTTAAAGCCAATGCAATTACGTTGGATTAAACCGCTTCCAACGGATTGTTCTAACTTGTTGTTTGAAACGTTGATCGGGTTATAAAATGAACACTAAAATAAGAATTGCGGCCGTAGATTGTGAACGCAGCACCAGCGCTTATAATGAATACAATTCGTGATACCCCATGGATGACGTGTTATCCGAATATCAGTAAAATGAATATTAGGCTAAATAGCAATCTTCACAATTTACACGCCGCTGACATAGGCGCAACATGATCCTACAGTCCATAGACCTATAAAATGTAGAAACAATTATCGTCAGCAGGAAAACTTCATCCCTTAACAAAAAGGTGTATGACAATAATTGATTGATTTCGTTGGATTTATTAGATGGTTTTATAAATATGTGTTGGTGTCGGCCAATGTGTCGAACGTATCTTACAATGTATCTTAAAGCATTCCCTGTGGGACCACTACCAGTGATAACACGTGTAAATCCATCACACGTTAAATCGCTCAATAGATAACGATTGATTTATAACGGTAGATTAAAACGCGTAGTGTGTATCAGAATGGATGCAAATGCTTAAACAGCAGTGTTAGTCTATGTACGTACGATATATTAGTTGTTTATCGCAGATGAGCATGTTTAATACGCATGATTTGTTATAGCAATACATATGGTTCAATTGGATATATGCAGCTTGTCATTTGCAGAATAACTGTACTATTAATTTGCATTTTCTGCTTTTAGTTGAGTTTGTTCATTAATATGAAAACGTTATAAAATATAATCATTCAGCAACAATCGGTGTTCGCGTCGGGCGCTTAGTGAAGTCAAACACCAATACGTATCAGTTGTCATTGTATATGATGTGTTAGTTGCTTCTTCTGAATGATAACTGTTTGCAGCATTATTTTCATAACATAATCTTAAATATTCGAAACAACGTTGAGGCAAAAGCAAAGTATCCACCTGAACGTAATGAATTGGATTATACTGAAAATAAGAATCGTGTCGGTCGTTTTCTTTCTATTGTATTTATTTTGTTTTATTTATTTGTTTGTGTTTTGTTTGCTTTTGTATTTCTTTGTTGGGGATTGTTTACCCAATACATTTTACGTTTCCCCATATCATAGTAATTATACAATCCCTCTTCAATCCACGTCGCGTGAAAGCGTCATAGTATTACTTTAAAGACTGATTGTTTGCATTAGCTAACACAAGTGGACTTAGTACTTCTCTTACGGATGTCATTGTTATCGCCCTATTGGGAACCAAGTTAATTGAATAGTTATATAGAGAGTGTATGAGCCATGAACATGTATTTACTTTGTTGTTCAGCGAAATTCAATTCCGTAGGGTAAAAATCGCGTCGTATAGTTTATTTATAAACAACGAATATAGTTTAGACCCGTTGGTTATTGTGTACATGTGTATATGATCGGAAAGCATGTTAATATGTTGCCGGCATGTACATATGCAAATAAATATTGCATCATTGTAGCATCATTGTTGTTTAATCATCATTATTCATTCAAACATTTTTTTTTTAATTTTCGAATCAATCGCAATTAATCAATATTTTTTTAAACTTTACTTCAATTCGAGAATTTAAGCGTCAAATGTTAACTCCTATCGGTTGAATGAATTGAGAAAACATGAATTGCACAAACTCGTCCATTTATTCACTTAGGTTTAAATGCGAAATTACTCTTCTAAAAATGTAATAATTCGACTTTCAATAAACATAATGTATTCTTTAAATGCGAATCAAATTAAGCTACACCATAGAGTTATTTGCAACAAATGTCAAATTCTCCTCATAATTGCGCATATATGTTTCTTATATGTCGATAACAAAAACTTTTTCTTCATACTTCATTGTTTTTGCATGTTTGGAATGAACATTCCCATAACCATTTCATTACCAAACGAAATACTAATTTGAGGTTTATTTTCAAATCCCTCTTTAATCTGAATCATAATGCTAGGAGGTTAGTATTAATGTTGTTTGTATTGATGGTTTGTTGGCAACATTACATATTCATGAAACGCGACAACAACCCGGCAGGTCAGTATTGAAAAAACTTACTATAAATACTGTTCTATACTGTATGGTGTTGTATACATACTATGTTAATGTTTACAAATCTGATGACCATGTGTTATTTGCAGCAAACTCCACGTTGCACATCGCCAGAAGGTAATCAGATTGAAGAATAAATACACTTGCGTATATACTGTTAAGTGTTACACCAAAAAGTGCATGCTTGAACAAAGTTGTACAATGTACATTGTTTTTTTACCATAGAAAGTGTAACCCTACGATACATGAATCAGTTATTACCAAACGGAACACGAAACATTCAGACCACTAAAACGATATGAAGACAGACACAACTTAGAAATTGCATGGGTCAACTATCAAAAACGCACGTCTCTAGTAATGGTGACCAAAATGTGTTTTTCAGTAAACACTTTAATCCGTTCACATTATAATATAAATTAAAAAAGACAGGTATAACATGTATTAAAGGATTCAAACACATCTGAGCGCTATTTGTTCAAAACATTTACTCTCAAATACGACACTACATGTGGACCTTTACCTATCTTAGAAATGCTGCATTTTTTCTTGTATAACTGAACATTTGCGATTCGAACAAACGTGTGCTCTACCGAGTGTGTAATCATCGATCGCGTCTTATTGGAAAGGTATAACTAAATTGCATGTGTTGCACTCTTTTGCGCGATGCATCACCGTCATATCATTGACCAGGTCTTGGTTAAATGATTCATTACTAATTTAATTATTTTAGTTATATAAAAAATGTAAAACCAATATTCATTGAATCAAGAAAAGATTTGTTCAGCTGCAGATGTAACATATTTTCCATATTGTGAAAATGCTGAAGATTAAAAAAAAATGAATTGCTCAATGTACCATCTATTTGAAAAGTGCATTTTAATCATGAATTCACATACCAAAATACAGTGCATTTTAAAATAAAGTCAGTTGTTATACAAGTTATTAAAGCTCATTTTATCGAAAACGGTTTTGTTCGCAAGAGATGCCTTTAATATCATGACACAGTAAATTGCTTCGACGCGCAATTAAAATATGTCATTTCCAGACGATATTTAAAGAAAACAAATGTCTTCTTCTTGCCTACTTGCGCCTGTATCAATATTCGAAACGTCATTGATCTCGACGCATTTTTGTAGTGCTTTATTTGAACGGTTTAATTGGTATATTCCTATCTTGCCACATGTGGTAGATTAATAAACAGAATGCCTCCGGCTTTAGCAATTATAAATGACACCCAACCTTGGATTCTTGATTCATTTTCTTTATTTTAAGACAATTTTTATAGACTTCAGTGTAAATTAAGTGTACATCAAACGTGTTTTTTATAGTGTTATGGTAAATGTAAACGTATTGATGTACGCCATAAATGTGATTGTGTGTGTTTTTATTATTTACAAAAAGTCGCGGCCTTGTGCACTAGATTTGAAACTTCGATATTCAGTATATTACGTGATTTGGTAGCACCATTATGCATTACAAATAATGTACTGAAGGCTTTCTGAGTTTGCATCGGTAAAAGCAAGATTTTTTAATCAGGGTACTGGGAAATAGTTACCGGATTGTTTAAAATGGCAAAAAAATAATTTATAAGCATAATATAAATATGTATAAATATAATAACAAACACTTTAACACATACATGTTAACATATTCAGAGTTATTAATAAGAAGTACAATAGTGTTTTGACCGCCGTCTTGTGTCTAAATGTTCTGTAACTGGGTATGTCTCTGTCTCGCCATGCTGATAAGGCAATACAAACTTCCTCTTTAATGCCTTTCGATTCACTAAGATGAACGTATGTTTTTATAAATGTTTAATGGTAATGTATACAACATAGTGTGTCTTTCTATATATTTTGTATGCATATTAAAACACGCATAATTATTATGTATAGTTCATAGCCTACAGTTGTGCTAGATCTCAGACGTGTTCATTGAAAATATTCTGTGTTTAACGTTTAAAATTGACGACGTGAGTTTTTGTGGCGAATTCATCTGTTCAACTATATTTAAATAGTATTTTCAAAATAAAAAACGGGTGCGGATAAAAAGTATGTTTTATGTTAAATTCGTCGAGAGATCATTACACATATGTAATTATTTATAAATCCCACTTTTACAGCGAATTCGGTTGATTAAAGCCCCGTTGATTAAATTTCTGCTATAACACACGGCACGAAATGACGTCATTTTTTCGACAAAATGACGTCATAAATCCAGCGAAATTATGCAGTTAAACTAGATTTGGTTAAATAAAAAGGTTTACTGAGCAAAAAGTGGGATAAATAGAATAATAGGTAAGTGTTGATTATAGATCAGGTTTATCATGCTATGCACGAAAACGAAAAATAACTCGCCAAGGCTCGTGCTTTTTGTTTTCTAAGCCTCGCATGATAAACCTGATCTATAATCAACACTAACCTATTATTCTCTATATAAGTAAAATGTCACAATCCAGATTGTGAATATTATATAATACAAGTAAAAACACGTGTCTGGGATTTTAAATATATATTGATATAGCCAATACTGAAATTAATACTGATATATATTACAAAGAACTGATTCTAAACAATATCTTACTGTTACCTCGTGTCATAATAAACACACAAAGATAATTATTTCTTTCACTTTAGCGAAACGGATTTGTACCATAGTTTCGAATGATACACTTTAACTTAAACGTTAAAATGAACATAAGCATTCCCTTATACAAAGAAAATATCCACAATTTATTATAAATACAGTTATTAAAAAAGCACTTTCAATCCCTAAACATGAATTACTTTCAAAATCAACACAAAAAGACAAGAGTTATATAATTCCATTTATTTCAACACAAAATCCAAAAAATAAAGAACTATTTTGGCGTATAAAAAAAACAACATTGACATTTTAAAAACGGACCTGGTTATGAATACAATAATGTCNTATATTGCTTACGCTTTTTGTAAACTTTTGTTTATTACGTCTGTTATTTTTTAAGCCCTTCATGTATTGGGAGGAAAGTTATATATTTTTTTTTTCGTTCAGTATTATATTCGAAAGATTCATGGTATATATAAATTTATGTTCAAACGTATTAACATTATTAAATAAACCACTTTGCACAATCGTTTACTCATAGTAAGAATTGTATGGGTATAACTTATTAAAATATACCATATGATTGTACTCGCAATAACATGAGGTATGCATTTAAATATATGATGTCTTAATGAACGGTATACCAAATGTTTTCGATGGTAAACGTATTATAATACGACTATTCTACAAAATTGAGTCTATAATGAATTAATGCGAACAGTGCAACCAGGACATGATAATGGACAAAATAGACCACTGCGTGCATACAAACTTTTACAATCTGTGCTATCATTCGGGCATCTAAGAACGGCATCTTAAAATAAATGTTCACACACACAGAGGGGGTAATCACGTGATAGTCACGATGGCAACGTACATGCCGAGGCAGATCGTTTTCGCCGTTGTATACTTTATTTCTTGTATTAATTTTTAAATGCCGCCCACTTTCCAGCTATATCAGCAAGAAAGTTTCCAGCGTTTATTTGGTAGTAATATTTGCTCTATATCTCGACTTTACTCGCTGATAATTTCTTACCCGGATGATCTAATTAAAGCTCCACTAAGACAATTTGCGGGATGTAAAGTCGAGATATAAAGCGAATTTTAGTACGAAATAAACGCTAATCACCTGTTTACTGATATGGCTGGTCAGTGAGCGTCATATAAAAATTAAACAAAAGTAATAAAGGGTATAAAACGGCGAAAAATAACGTTCTCGGCATGGACTTCGTCATCGTCACTATCACGTGATTACCCCCTCTGACACAATCGCCATTCAGCTGTCAATTTTGTAAACTTAACTTTTAATTTAGTATATGCAGTGTAAGCAACTGTTTTATAGAATTAGGTTTATTCAAAATACAATAGACATACATTCCATGAGTATACGTGTTATAGTAAGATAGCTACATATAGAAAGGCATGCAATGTGATCATAATTAAATTTCATTAGTTGTTGAATAAAGTATAAATACATGAAAAGTTCTAGGACAGTTTGATTACAGCATTAAGAATCTATTTAACAATGTTATAGTTATAACATAAATAAAAACAAAGACGAATCTACAAGAGAGCGAGAAGTCAAGTTTGAGTAATAAATTAAACACAGTTAATCATAATAATATGTATACAGGTTTCTTTGAATAAATGCTTTATTTACAAACTTGGCCAAGTTTTTGTTGGTATTTTAAGATTGCAATAAATCAATACATTTATTAAATCATGTTTGGTCTTTTCCAGTAATATTTATTTATATCCAATTTTCTTGTTTCATCATAAGGAACATTCTAATAAAAATGGTATTCATCCCCAAGAACATTGCAATTTTGACATTTTATCTCTTGAAAAGGTATATTTTCAGGTTTATGCCATCTGCCTGCCTCAATTTCTAATCTATGAGAGGAAACCCGTAATCTACAAATATCAAATCTAAACTTTTTTAAACTGACATGTCTTAAGTAAGGTGGCAATTCAAATGTACAAAACTGTAAGTTATCGCTCTTGATGAATTATTAAGTTCTGACATCCAATTTTGAATACACGTATCGTTTAATCTAGACTTTACCATGGTTACAAAACACTTTTCATCACCTTCACCTTGGTTTAGGCACGCATAGTGTACGCATAAGGCCTGCAACAGGTTACAAACAGATTTTGTCCAAGGATGTGTATTTGGCGTATTTAATACATTCTCACACATGTGACTATACATGCACTTGACATACTTGTGATCTTGTAACTGAAAAAACATTCAACCAATACCTTATGACATTAACGGCTCTTTTAGTTTTCAAGGATGCTCTCCCAAGTTCCCCATATACAAAATTATTCTGTGTTTGAAAATTCACACCTAGTAGTGTTTTTTTTTTAATTTGAGAGGACTCTTGCAATTGCCACTGACTCAGTTGAGCCCCATATTTCTGACCCATAATTTAAAATTGGTAAAACAAGCTGATAAAGAACTCTTATTTGGTATGTATTGAAATTGTTGAAAACATTACTAAGCATGAGGTAAGCTTAAAAAAGCCTCTGAAGCTTGGCGTGCACGTGTTTCAAAAGTAATTGCAAAAACGCCTCCTGTAGTGAATACAATTCTTAAGTATGTAAATGATTTGACAATTTCTAATGCTTGGTTTTTGTACACAAATTCAATATCCCTCCTAAGTTGGCCCCCATTTTAAAAACTATAACCTTTGTTTTATTTGTGTTAACACATACATTTCATCTATTCCAATATTCCTCCAACAAAGACAAACCTTTAATTAGCTCTTCCTCTGATTCTGCCATTATTACAATGTCATCTGCATATAACAACAAAACTAATTTTAGCATACCAATACAATATACTTAGATCAGGACGGTCACGAAATTCAAACACATGTATTATTGTGTAAAATGTGTCAATTATCTTATAAACAATTCGTTATATTTCACACTCCAAAATGAATTACATTACATTTACAACCGCAAACGATATACTTTCAAAGACTAATTAATAATCGGAACGCGTCCTTTGTTGTACAGAATATAGTTCAGAATTGTATTTGTAAACACCAATGTTAAAATGTAGACAATGTCATGTTGACGTATTCCCGATCATCAGTAAACACCTCAGTTTTCCCTAGCGCATTTAGCCCATAATCACAGTCCGTTTCGTTATCAGCTGATTGCGTTGCTTCTGAGGAGATACTCGAGTATTCCCGGAATTCTAGTTGTTCTGCAAGTGTCTCGTATTTATTGTTAGCAGGACGATAATCTGAAATAATGCTTAACTGCGAACACAATTGAATAATACAGATACACGGGAAAGGAAAAAGCTGAGGTAAATGCCGACTCCAACTAAATAATATTGGATAGCTTTACTTTATAAAGTTCGCGATTCGACTATTTGGGCATTATATTTACATATGTGAAACTTTACCAAATCTGCATATTGCATAGGTTCCGTCTGTATGCGGGGCTTCGTCGTGACGTCTAAATATAAATAAAGTCAATAGTCAAACATGTTAGTGTCATCCAACAATTATGCTTTATTTTGTTTACTTTTAAACCACTTGTCTAATAAATTAAAATAATAACTTACATTTCTCGGACGAATTCTTCGTACTGAACCGATGTGTGTCTAGATTCGTGGTTTGTTTTGAAGGAGATTGGCCCTGAAGAAGACATCGCAACTGCGGTGTGTTTAAAACATATCAACCATTGGCTATATCGTGACACAAATTACATTATCGGCCACATTTGGAACACACATTGTGTTGTTTGCCTGCATCAGGGAACATGCAAGGAAGCCATGTTGGTCCTCTGGCTCGAAGACAAAAATGGATGGCCAATATCGTCAGATCTGATCTTAAACCAGAAAGCTTCGACACTATTCGTATGTGCTCAGACCATTTAATTAGTAGGTTTATTTTCTTTCTAACAATTGTTTATTAAAATTGACAGATAAGTGTGTTAATATTTCAAAGTGAACGAGTACCTTGTACGCCTAAGGCTGCACTTTTAATTATAAATAAAAATGTGAGCCCCCGGCTAGTGTCCACAGTTGACTAACTTCTTAACTTACTACACTCTTGAAAGCGTTACTATTATTAAACAAACTCTGTATTTTATCTAATTATTCCGTTTTATATGAAAGTTTTGTGTGTAGAGTTGTGATCTGTTTGCGTGTTTGTGCGGTCGGGGGCGGGTGCGGTTAAACAGAGTTACCAAGAAATGACCCCTCCTGTTGTGTATAATCGTACACGTAGTCGGAGGGGGGATTACACCCAGATAGGTACAGTTAATATGTCACCCTATGCAACACATGTTGTGTTATTATTACAATGACTTAAAGGTTAGATGCATGCATGATACAGTGCCAGTAAAAAGCTAAGTACGATTTTATCATAAAGATACCTAATGTTTTTCAGACAAGTCGGCCACAATGTATGGCCATCTGAATCCGGGCTTGACACCAACAGCGAACATATGACGAGTACCTTTAATTCAATCCGCTTCCCAACAAAATCCCGCTACGATTGATTAAAAGTTAGATCGGAAAAGACGCTGGAATTTTGGTGATCAACACCACTTACAGAGAAGTTAGAGCCTGAGAAAGGCACGTCATCACAGACTGATGTTGATATGAATAGTACCGTTCCATAAAGGGTGATCTGCAGATGTTTATCTGTGGAAATACTGCCCTCAGAAATAAATCTGACTCGCCAATTTTGAAGGCGTTGTACAACTTTGAAGAACAGGATTTTATAGAAATGCATACAACTGTTCTGAATAAGTTCCAAAAGCTGATAGTGACACGGAAGAAACTTTGACTTAGTGCCTCCAACTATGACTCTGGAATTCGATTTGATGCATCGGATAGAACAATATCGCGCACATTCCATAACTTGTTGATAACATCGTTCGTGACATTACAAGCAGCAGCATACTGGCCAACACGAGAGGAGCTGATAACAAAAATGCCAATGTGCTTCCAAACCCACTCTGGATCAAAGGTGGCGGTTATCATCTACTGTTTGGAGATCAGTTGAGAGAAATCGTCAAACATGATTGTGCAAATCGAAACTTTTTCGAACTACAATAATTCAGACACTGCCAGGTATCTGATTTGGATTACATCATTATGAGTTACATCATTTATTTGTAAATACCTACGAGGGAAGAACATCATTGTTTACAGTGAGCGAGTAATTGGGTTATTGAAATAATTGAGACAAGAGTATAATGTAATGTGAAATAGAATACCACAGGATAAAAATATGACCTTGGCCAAAAATGTCACTTTATGTTGATGAACGTGAAATATCGAAATATAAAACTAAGTTTCATAATGTGATGTTTTGATTTTCATTAAATATAATGTGTATTCGGTGTATTTCACTTAAGTTTTTACTGGAACCTATGCATACCATAGACTATAGTTCGTTGATTTAAAAAAAATATTTTATGACCTGTACAATTGACTTATTTACTTTTTTATGACGTTTAACATGTTTATTTTGCATCTGTTGGACAATAAGACAAAATAAATTGATAATGGTATTCACAAGGCATCTAGTAATTGATTACAAAAAGTAAAAGCCATTCAATTCGTTCTTGTGTGCTTTTGTTCTGCATTAATATGACAATTGATAAATGATCTCATTTTAATTGTAGATTCAAGTTTAACTTAAGATGCTGTGCAAAATCTGCCCAAGAATCATGCAGCTGAATATTTACATTACATGTGGAAGCAACACAAGTTGCACTAAAAGAAAACATGCTGAGGTCTGCTGGTAAAATTATATTAAGTAAAATTGTTGCGATTGCGTAGTTGATATGCTGTCCGCATATCCACGAATTCCATGGTTCAATTCCCATATGAAACATATCTAAAGTAATGGTTTTACCCAGGAAACGGACTTGATGCTTTCAATTAAATCAAGCTAAACTAAAAAGGTTTAACTTCAGTACAAGAATTTAATAATGTGTTTGATTTATTGTTAAGTCAATCAACAGTATACAAGTTTTTGTATTGTTAGAAAACAATTGCACACATTGAAATAGTAATATGCATTTTAAAATATCTGCAAGAAACAGGGTACCCATCACCAAATGCACAGACATACTCTCTTATCAAATCAATTTAATTTGTTAATTTCCTAAATTTGAAACAAAACCAAACATATATGGGATTAGTTCTCAGACACACACTGAAAATGGAATCACCGGTATTGTCAAAAGTAGTTGTCATACTCTATCAGTTTGCAATGTTCTACATCTTGACACAAGCAGTGTTTCACGTTGTGGAGTATTCGCTCTCTCCAACTCATCCACTGCTGGTAACACCATAGATAATAATACTGTCGCTTTAAATTGTGTTAACTTTGTGTACAAATTATATTTTGGTAGCCCACTTTCAGTTTCCATAAATACATTAAACATACTTTCACGTTTCATTTAACGGCAAATATTTTGCATGTTACATGTATTACTTTCTATATTTTATTGGTTAGCATGTAAAGGCCGTTTCGTAGTTTTGCTGACAAAGATAATTTGAATTATTTGTTTTGATATCATGAAGGTTATGCTTATTTTTAGTCATACCACTATATATATTCTATTGCTGTAGCACAATTGATAAGCTGGACAAAATTCTGTGTACTTAAGTAATGTTTACGTTACTCGTTTTGAAATACCTTTACGTCACAAATTTGAAGAATTGGTTACCGGGTTTACTCAATACTGTTTTACGTTTAAATAACATCAGCATACTTGATAGTTTCACCAGAAAACAAATTGAGAAGGTTATTTGATTTTGATCAATAGCGGTACATAAATGAACCTTTAAGTATTATAACGTGGCGGTTTATTTGTTTTTAAGTTTTAATTTTGATCCGGACTTGCTCCGATTACCCGTTTTATAGAGGCGGAATTATAGCATGTTCTTGGTCTCAACCAATAATATAAGAAATCAGGCTTGCTTCATTGAACTTCCCATGGTTTTAACTATAATTAAGTAAATTTTCTTTAGAGGTGCTGCATAGAAATTCATCAAGGAAACTCAAGGGGGTTGGGCAACTTGATACTATCTGATAGACTCGCCTGCAAAAAGTGGATATATGTAAGTGTCATCTTTCTTATACAAATTTAATAAGCTTTATGTAGAAAAATCAACTGCTTGTACCATCATATATATTTGCATTTGTAATTGATATTTGTTTGTATCGATTTGTAAATAAATATCGGCAGTTGCAAAATGCCTATACAATAATGAAACTAATTGGGTTCGCGCTGCATCTGTAATTATTTTATTTAATCGATAAATATGTTTCAGCTACAATTAAGTTTTAAATTGTAACTCTTTGAAGAAAGCTTAAAATAACATTGTATTAAAATTATGGTCGAGTTGTAGTACATTTACATGCTTTACTAGAGATTAACATTTACACTTTCTGACAATGCATCTATGCATTTGAAAATTGTCGTTCCTGTGTGTGTATTCATACAGATTCAAGTCAGACATTGGCAACATATCCCAAGGGAAAAATCTCATGGGAATCATAACTTATTTCAAACACGCTTACAGGAATTAAAATCACGTAGAATGGTCATAATTTGAAAATGAAATGTGTTTCTGGAAGGTCAATAAATCACTCCAAGTTGGAAAAAAATGGATTTTACTAAAAAGTTATTTATGCAAAACCCGATTATGTGTTCTTGAAAAAAAATGAGAAAACTTCCATGCAAAAAAAAAACAAAAAAAAATCCCCGGGGAAGCCAATTTTGAACAACATACTTCTAATTTAAAATAAATGAAATTGTATGTAAAAAACAGTTATAAATGATCACTAAGAAGCATTGTATCTCATAATTTATATAAATAGGCATATCTAAAAGGTAAAAAGGTATTTCATTTAGCGAAATTTCAGCTTCGAAAAGTTTTCTCGATGGTCGTTTATATACAAACTATACGTATACATGAAGCACGATTGAAGCGAATATACTTACCCTTACTTGAAGTAATATAGAGTAAAATGTGGCAGAATAAGTGGCGACGCATTATTACAAAAGAACACCATAAACACGATTTTAAACTCTTGTACAAAATGTATGTAACGAGCCTTTTAGTAAATACTACTAATCATAATAAAATACCTCTTTTCTGCATCTCCTTATTAGAACTGTACAGAGATATGGCGGACAACTCAAAATAGAAAGTATATAGGCAGTTAATATGGATTATTTATATAAACCGAATGGAGACCACATGGGACGCATATAATAGCAATACATATACAGCTCATATACGTTTTTTCCAGTTGCACAATCAATGTGAGCCCCATAGTAGCTGCCCGTTCGGTTTCCAATATGGGTCCCCTGCCTCTTGCTTGCTTGGTATTAACCATTTAATTCATTTTCGATTTGTCGCGTGAAACTGTGTAAATATGTAAAGTATTAAACGATTCGCGTATAAGTTATCTTACATTTTATATTGACAATGTAAAATATAGTACACAACAGACATGCATACCTACGGAATACGTTTATGAGCTTCATAAAATATAACAAATATATTGACACTAACATGTTACTGCCTAATCTGTTTGTAATATATATCAGGCAATGCTTAGAATAATATAACGGCGGGACTTGCAAAGCCTTTTTTAAAATTCGAGCCGAGCCTGATAGTAACCTGTTTTTTTTTCTGTTTATCATACCTGTACGTCCCCATTAACAAAAAAAGAAAAAATGAATTTGATTTTTGACGTGTTGACAATGACGTCAAGAGCACTTGCGCCTATTATTTGTATTTTTTTTATTTTTTGCTGTTTTTGTTGATTTTTTGTGTCTAAAATATATTATATATTTGTATCAAATTGTTTGTTTTGTTGAATCAGATTTTATTGTACTAAACTGATAACTTTATATTTCATTCCGAGTAATATTACCTACCTCCATAAATCGACTGATATAATACAACTTCGTGTTGAGCTGATATAAAAAAAAATATATCATGCAATGTTATATCAGACAGTCCTATGGCTATGCCGCTAAGACATAACAGTATCGAATAGGATATTGTGTTAAATGCATGGCTGTTTTAGCTTCTTATAGCGGCTTGAGGCACTTAGTCTGAAATACCTATTATTTCCGACAAAGCTGATTTATACCTACGTATATTGTCGTATGTTCTCTTTTCTTGCGTTTGTGATCTTAAAAATATTATGAGAACGTTAAATACAAAATATAAAGACAAAACTGTTGCAACAACAATTCAGCGCGTATAGACAACTTGTTCATCACATGTTATCCGCAGGAATTAGAAATGTTATGTTTGTATACTGATACCAATTTCAACTAGAAATGGCGCGGCAGATGCCGACGCGTATCCCCACGCCGCATAGATGTTATATTAAAAGGCAATTTTGGGTGGGCAAGGCCTATGTTGGTGGGGCCCCGGGGTGGGTGCGAAAAGAAAATTGGGTACAAAAAAAATATGGGTACTAAAAAATATGGGTACTAAAAAAAGTTTGGGTACTACACAAATTTCGGTACGCAAAAAAAAATGGGTACGAAACAAAAATTGGGTTCGAAAAAAAATTGTGTACAAAAAAGATTTGGTTGCCAAAAAAAATTGGGGTACGAAAAAAAATGTGGGTACGCAGAAAAAATTTGGGTACGAAACATTTTGGTACGAAAAAAAAATGTGGGTAGGAAAAAAAATTGGGTACGAAAAAAAAAAATGGGTACGAAAGAACATTTGGGTACAAAAAACAAATTGGGTACGAAAACAAAATTGGGTACGAACAAAATTTGGGTACGAACAAATTTGGGTTAGAAAAAAAATGGGGGTACGAGGAAGTAGTACCCGTGGACCTCTCGATAAATTTGAACGAGGACGGGAACCAAGCTGCCTTTACCTTTATCAATGGCCCTGGGGTGGGTAATGTGGACATGGCTGGTCGAGATAGACCGTGTTGTCATAAGAGATGTTCAGTATTAATTTAAGTCAATTGGTGAATAAATGTTAAAGTTATGTTAAAACAAAATGTTTGGCCCCACCTCAACCCCATTATCCACTATCTCATCTTATATTGCAACTTACACACATTGTAGCTATGAGCATATGTGCGACGGTGCACTATTTGGAATGTTGATCTGATCCCTGTATCAAAAGTTATTATCATGTGCGTCGCATGTTGTTAGTAAAATGAGTATGTTTGTACCCAGTTTACCCATTTATTCACCAATAACTTTTGACCCAGGGGTCAGTTCAAAATTTCGTCACCGTCACCGTCGCACATATGTTTATAGCTTTCATGTGTGTTAGTTTCGAGGTTCTAGTGTTTATAGTGTAGGAGGAGATAGTGGCCGATCAAAAACAAAGAAAACGGATATCAATACAATATCCCCACGCTTTTGAAAGCGTGGGGATAATAATTTATTGCAAATATTTCGTCTCAAACAAACTGCTGAATGAGTGTAACATTCCGTTTGTCATTTTCTTGGGGACCCATTTGTTTACATCTAAATCACAAACAGCTAAGATAATACAATACAGATTAGAAAAATACAAATTATAAAATGGTGACACATATTACTATTGCTTTCTTAAATACGAGTTTTCATTTATGCCATGTTTTGCTGTGTTTATAATGTAACGTTATTCCTTTTAAAACAGCGATAAACTTGAGTGGTATGTTTGTAAATTGATATGTTTAAGGTTGCTAAACGTGTGATAAAACATGTGTCTCTATTAGAAAGGAATACACAATTAATGGATATACTATGTAAGACTTGAAGTAGATGTACATTAACTAGAGATTAGCATGTGCACTGTTTTAATATATCTCTATGCATTGTGAAATTTGTATTTTAAACATGTGTTGTGACACAGACAAGTCAGTAAATAGAGACAAGTGGTAAAATAGATATAATAATCAGGAAATCTAGCATAATATGGAACACAAAAACGATATAAGCTAATACGCGTATATTTCATTGAATTTGGAAACAGTATAATGTTAGTGAATGCGTAAGTGACGAACTATTATTACAAATAAAATTATTTACGTGTTCATAAGATGATGTGAAATATATGTGTAACGAGCTAATTACTAATGATTAATAAGCTTCACTCGTAATACGTTACCTCTGTTTCTGTATCTCCGTATTAAAACTATAACAGCGACAACCATACCGATCCCGATTGCAGTCCCGCCTAGTGCACCACCAATAGCAGCTGAAGCCGAGATATGTTCAACTGTAATAGAGTATGCAAACATGACCCCTGGTTTAAAGATATGTATCTACTGATGTGCACGTTTTAACTACAACAGAACTATTCAAGTTTAAATAACCATTCGGTATTACCTGCATTGCCAAGAGTTGTTCCTGTTATCTCCAAAGTCCAATTTGATTTGCCTATTTTGTTTTCTGCCAATATTTTGAATTGATAGTCCGTGCCTGGTTTTAATCCCTCTATTGTCAATGCATAGCGAACAACAGAACTTGCCATGAAAATATATATCCAGTTTCCAGCTTGAACTTCTTTATATGAAATAGTAAATTTCTGATCCTCACCGCCATTAAAACCAGGACCCCATGTAATTCCAATATCCGTTTTTCCTACTCGGTCAATACGCAAATATTTTGGAACTTCTGGTATAGCTATAAAAGGAATTATGTATTGAAATAATACGGTTTAAATCATAAGCGTTGGGAAAATGACCTTTAAGTCATGTATTAGACATATGAAACGTAACTTCAGCAAAAAAAAAAAAAAAATCGAATTCAACGGTACGTAAATAAGGATTCATACTTTGTGCGTGTAAAGTAAATTTCTCCGCTGTTGAACCCAACGCGTTGGATACGCTCACCATGTACTCTGTAAAATCATCAACCTGTACACGGGGAATCATCAGTTGCGTCTGCAGTCTTTTTTCAGAAATGTTCAAGATATAGTTTGTGTCATTGAGCAAAACTACCCAGTTGTTATCGACACGTTTGTACCAACTAAAATTTGACCTCTCTGGCTCAGGATAAGCAATGATTGTGAAGATGAAAGCAGCAGTGTCGTAAGGGGCTGTGTACACATCGTGCGTTGTAGGTGAAAAAGGCGATACTCTTGGCGAACCTGAGCAAAAACACATGCGCGTATAATATATGTAAAGTTTCATGTCAACCGATCCCGGATACCAATGTCATAATTTTAGAACGTTACATAAAACGGTAATATACCAGAGTTACTTACATTTTACGTTGACAACAGACGTATGTTCGAGCTGTTCTTGGTTATGAGTATTGTTAGCCAGACATTTATAGACCCCACTATCATATTCACATCTTGCTCGATGTATGTATGCATTTGCTGTGAATGTTCTTGTTTCTGAAAGCAACCTTTCAATTGCACGAGTTGCATTTATAATTCGAACCGAAGGTTTAGGGTCACCATCTGTTTCACATACAAACTCTATTGTTTCACTCTGGTGAACAGTGATTGTCATTTGGGATTTATTTGCAGTGAATGTCCGTATAGCTGCTTTATCTGGAAAACAATCCTGTATTAGCAAGATGTGCTCACAGATACATCTCTTAAAAGGTACGTCTGGGAAGACATGTTAGTCACAATTAGTTTATGGCATGTGTTTTTTTGCAATAACCATGTTTAAGTTTACACTTGAATATACGTTATATAAAGTTAATAATTACTATTCATGCATATTTTCTAAGTTTTTTGTTCATGCGCAGCATAGTTATCAGTAGTGTTCTCAAGAAAACGGAATATACCTGATTACTTTGAATCTGAATAATTGTTTATAGATCATTGCACCCATGTGATTAAACACATATTGCACGTCAGTGTGCTTAACTAAACATTTGCAGAGACCTGCCTAACATATACCAACATTTAAATCTCAGTATCTTTTAATAATAGGTATTCATTATATTATACACATCTCAAAAAACATATATTTTTTATTACCTTTTTCAGGTCGGGTTTTGGTCTCCTTTTTGAAACATTATGTATTCAAATCATGTTAACAAACATGTCGCAACAATAAACACATTCCTTCCTTACTAGTTTACGGATGTTAAAGCTTTTAAAGTATGTTTTTATACAATGTTGTACTGCATTGTTTTCAATTGAAGCACTCATAAATGGACACGCTAATTTGATTTCAGTCATAAAGTCATCATATATCAGTGAGATTTTCTTCCTGTTTCTTAATAATATTCTTAAATAAAATGTTTATTATATATGTTAACGCATTCAATGTTAAACTACCTATTAAAAACAACTTACATTGCACATCTAGATAGAATGCTGTCCTACTAACACCGTACACGACGTCCTTTCCGATGGGCTGCATTATGTTGGTTGCATTGCATTGGTATTCTCCTTCGTCTTTTAACACGACTTTGTTAAGTGTATATGATTGCCTGGTACCAATTATCGTATTTGAACCGTTTCTTACCCATGCGTAGATTGTTTCAGGTGGGTTACCAACTCTGCTTAAATTGCATGCTACAGTAAAAGACGTGTTGAGTAGAGCAGTTTGATTTTCTGTCGGTTGAGTAGTTGGCGGGTCTGGTGAAACAAAATAGAAGAGGTCTGTTTTTGCAAATCCATAGCATTGTATAAACACATTTGAATAGCCATCGTTTGAAAACGTATTAATTGTATATTTTCATAAAACACAATGCAATACAATTTGCAATAATGTAAAAGTAAATGTATAAACACTTATTTAATTTTCCTACATAAATAGTAATTAATGTTGTTGATAAGTTGCAGAATATGTTTGTACAACATATTACATACATAGAACATCGAGGATAAAGTTCAGTTGTGCTGACTTTCTTTGCATATTTCCAAGACTATCTAACATCTTGTTCGTGGCGGTGCATGTGATGTTCTTGTCCGAATATTTGCTTACGTTTTCTATCGACAATACATTCCCCACCTGTATTCCTGGACCATACCAAGAAATGTTGGAGATGGGGTTACTGCTTGCGTCACAGAATATCCCAAACGACAAACCTTCGACGACTTTTACATCTTGGTTGATCAGCATGGTGCCGTTGAATCTTGCCGAAAGCGTCTCAGGACCATCTGTTGTGCAAAAGTTGGTGTATGTTTTATAGAAGAATATATCCGTGTTAAATTTTGCTTTGGTAAAACTTATGACAATACTAATTTGATATGCATTTGCACTTACGCAGAATGTTAATACGGATAGTTGAATTTGTGGTGCCCGATATGTTTCCTCTCAGAGTTGTTGCCATTTTATTCTCAGCTGTGCATGTGAAAAATACATCGAGACCCGCATCTCGTCTTGTAATATTTGATACAATAAGTATGGCACTGTTATATCCCGGACTCCAACTGAACGTGGAAGACGGGTTACTGGTTACCAAACAAGTTAACTGTACACTGCTACCTTCAATCAATGAAATGACATCATTGGCGTTAATGTTATCAACGAGTGTCAGACTTGTTACCTGTTTCTCTACTCAGCGAATAATATGTGTTGGTCGATACACATTCTATTATCTTTGAATTGGAAGTACGATCGAACATTAATGTAACTACGTTTCCCGTCGCGTTTCCTCCAGGATAGATCCAGTGATATGACGGGATAGGATATCCAGAGGAGAAACAGCTTAACACAGCAGAAACATTTTCCCGCAGATAGGTAGTTTCGGAGATGTTCTTGTTATTTATAGCAATAACCGGTTTGGAAACTGGGTCTAAATGGACACAACATGTAATATACGGTAATAATAATTCCTGGCGTCTACTCAATTTGAATATCAAAATCCCTTCTTGATTGTGTACATAAATATTGAAAACACGTGTGGTAGAAATTGAAGATCAGCATTAATGCGACTGTTTTTTTAAATTGAGGTTATTGGTCAGAAATGATATATTTATGAAAATTTAAGTTGAACAGTTTGATATAAATCGATAATATAAAAAATAAAAATCCAAATTCCCAATCGCATAAAGTAATGATAAGTCCGATAATATATATATATATATATATATTATCCGTATATACATTTATTAACATTTCAAACGTGCTGTTGCACGACATTAATACATGCTACTTACATTGAATTATCAAATTCTTTTCATGGCGAAGAATACTGGTTATGTTTTTGTACAAATAAGTTGCAATGCACGACACTGTTTTGTTGCTTGTTGTGTTTGATGAATATTTGAGAACACTTGTAGCCACATACAATTTGTATTCATAACTTGAGTTATTGGTGATATTCACATCGTCTTCGAACCAATGTATGTTTGCTGCTGGACTGACATTTGAAGTGTAACAAGTGAATGTTGAGATTTCGTTGTATATGTGGAAGGACACGTTTTGGTTAGCTTCTGGGAGAAATGTCAACGCGCTGAGACGTACTAGAATCAAAGTAAAACATAATAATTGATAAAGCTACTTTTATACTGCACATATAAACAAATTATACGCGTCAATAAATACGTTATTTTATTTGTTTGCAATCACAACGTTGACCATCTTTCGCAGTTTCCTTAAAGAGGCCCATGTTATCAAATATATCTTTCTTTGCCAAAGGCATTCATCGTCGTTCTTTACGTTGCCATAATTTTGAAGGAAAGCAAACTTATAATTAGAACTTATATACCTGTATGGTTAATTAAAATGGATATACAGATTGGTTTAATTATTAAATCAGCAAAAACCTAAAATCATTAAATTACATTATAGATAATCTGCTTTTAAATGTAAACATACGCACTGAGGATATTTATTATGTAAACGTTGCTGTCCAGTATCAAGCCTGTGGGTGAAACGGAACAACGCCATCTGTCGCCATCGTTGGATTCGCGTACGGCTTTGATAGCACATGTGTAGGCTGTTGATGATTGACAATAGCATTCCAAAGTACCGGATGGGTCGGGCGCATGGCATTGGTTATCTACAAATTCGTGAACTACGACGACGTCGTTTGTAGTACTTGAACCTCTGGGTAATCTGTGCCACTTAACCTTTGTAACCGGTGAATTTGTTGAACAGGTAAACGTTAGTCGGTTGTTGAGAAACACATCGTCTACATCCGCGTGTATTTGCAAGCTTGAAGTAATACCTAATTTGGAAAGAAGCTACATAAAAGATCGTTATGAACGACGTCGTTTGTACTACTTGCACCTCTGGGTAATCTGTGCCACCTAACCTTTGTAACCGGGGTATTTGTTAAACAGGTAAACGAAAGTCTGTGGTCGATAAAAACGTTGTCTACATCCGCGTGTATTTGTAAAGTTGAAGTAATAGCTAATTTGGAAACAAACAGTTAAGCCATACTTCTAATGGAATAAACTGGTTAACATGTTTTGTATATTTGAACATATTGTTTTAAACTTTGCTAGAGATAATTCAATGCATTTTAGACATATTCAACACATGACTGATTTGTGTTATTTTAATCTTTTATTTGATCGGCTGATTATTTTCACTTTGACAATTATACGTTATAGCTGGAAGACGCGTTTTACATCTAAGAAAATTGAGTATTTAAGTTATTCTTATTTTACGTATTATTGATTTAAAGATAAATTGGATGGACTTGAAGCCCTTCGATCTGTCGGATACGGATGCAAGCACTCTGCGCATGCGTACGGGTGAAAAGGCGGAGTTAACAATATGAGCTTTTGCTAGTACTAAGCATGCGACGGGGTTATTATCGCGAGCTACATTAAAGCACAGATTTATAAATAAACAAGGGTTGGAAGCATCCATTCGGACCAATAGAAAGTATCGAGAAATCGCGCGGCGAAAACGATATCTATCACTTAACATCAATCGGGCAGTCGCTGATCTCGCTCTTCTATCTGGCGTTATCATGCGCTACGACAGCGTGTCCGCCCGCTTGATTCCAATAAACAATATTTCATGACCTCGCACAATAGAACTGACACATATGAAACACGAATGTTTTTTTGTTTCGATATTTATAGTAGCGTGTATAAATTAAACGTGATTAAAAAAATAAAAACACATAATAGATTTTAAAAAAATATGTGTCTCTGAACCAATATTAAGCAAACTACCTAATAAAAATATTTAATGCCGAGTTATCTTTTTTACAAGTAGAACTTTCAATTGTCAAACACTTAATTATTTCCTTTTGGAAATAATGAATAAAGTATACATATAAAGGTGATATCAAAATCTACAGTCTATAATTTTGTGCTTTTTACTTTAATACTTTTGCGAGTATTAAATAACAATACTTTGAGATATTAAAGGCCGAGTTAGACTATTTTAAAGTTTATATCTGCCTTTGCCTAAAACATGATTCTTTCTTTATAAATACTTCTTATGTACGTATCATTCTGAATGTAATATAACAATTTATAAGAAAACTGTTTGATTTTAACGTGAACAGTCTCAGAGATATTCATAAGCGAATCTTTGTAACATTTCAGGCCGATGCAGATTTTCTTATAGAAAAGTACATATCTCCTTTGCCTAAAACTGTATTGTTTCGTGATAAATACTTCTGTGGTACGTATAATTCTAAAGGCAATATAAAAATGTACAAGACTAAGAAAACCTTTTGATTGTAACGTTAACATTCTTGGAGGTATTCATTAGCGAATCTCCGTAACCGTTCATGCCTATTTTTGCATTGAAAGGTACATATCCGCCTTTGCCATCAACTATACTATTTGTAAATTAACATTTCATATGTGCATATCAAGTTAGAGATAATATAAAAAGCTATAGCCGAATTTTTTTTTAGCGATGCTAGCTTTTCCGGTCGCCAAACTCGATTGAATCTTTCAGCTGGCATTTTAAGTTAAAAATGTAAAAGAAATGGCGATTGTAAAACAAAATCAAGTTTTCTGTGTAAATGCATCAATATCCCTTCTTAAAAAGAGCACTCGGTAGCTATTTCTGTGCGTAATCGCCATACACGTCACATGTGGTAATAGATAATCAACTGATGAGCGATAGCATGACGTGCTTATGGAATATTCCAGCCACATTACACATTCATGTATGCTGACACAGCTGCATCACGAGAAATTCTCAAGTAACTTTCCAGTCGCCAAACTGTGATGATATGTGCCAATCGGTTACAAGCATGCTTATGAGGGCGGGTTTAACTGGCGACTATTTTGTTTTATTGGCCTCGGTAAACGGGTAGCCGATAAATTAGGCAGTACATTAAAGACGATGTCGGGTATCATCATCACTCCTTTTAACTGTGAACAATTAGTGTAAACATACTGTTAAAATAAAAGTGTTACTTATGAAAATTTGAATGCAAATGGTGAGTAATTGATTACTTATGTCGAGTACATTGTGAAAACAATAACCTCGAACAATTTTACGCGGTATGAATTTAATTCCAGTAACTGTATATTTCATCATATTCATTTATAAAACTGATTTACACCGTTTGTCTACAGTCACGTGAGAATATTTTCTGCCGTGTTTTAATAAAAGCGCGAAATTGTTACTGTCGTCTGTTAAGTTTTACGCATGGAAATCGTGCGTGTTGCAAAATGTGTTGTAACTAAATAAAGACGCGCAATTTAGTACATGTAGTATTTATAATGAAATATTTACATCGGAAGTAATGCATTCAATCGGAATGTATTGACCCATTAAAACATTAGAAAAAAACACACCAGACTACGTTGCTTTACAAGTACGTTGGTACAAAACTATGAGTGGGGTGGGGGGGGGGCGTAGAGGTGTTACCCGATACTGTCAATACATGGCAATCAATCACAAATGAAATGAAAATAAATGAAATAAATCATTTTATTTCAGGTGATTTTTTTTTTTAATGAAAATGTGTCTTGCTTGATAATTTAATACAATCTTCGTTGATACCAATACATTTATGATAATGATTATGTTGAACATTCTGTGTTAGTGTCACACACAAACAGAATCGTACACTCATGTATAGAGATCATAAGCTTATGATGTGGGTCGTCTAAAAGTTGGCTACTACTCTTTTTCTTCGCGCCAACCTACACGAGCCAAATTTGACTGAATTAGTTAAGAAGATATTCAGTAGGGAAACTTTGAAAATTGTCCGGCCTTGGCAAACTTCTTTAATTTAACAGCTCATATATGCCTTTGTCAAAAACTACCATTTTAATTATGTTTCCTTAACAAGTATCATATTAAAATTATTATGAAAATGAAAAGCTGATATTAAATTGATGAATTTATATTTAACTGTTCCGGCGATGTTCTGTTTATTTCCAAAACTATTTCTTTATTAAATTTTCCAAATCAATTGTAAATTTTAGATTAAACTGTAAAACATGAAACAGATAATTTGATTTAACCTACGCGTATTTCGTATTTATACTATAAGCAAGACCATATACATTTTGAATACACATCTGCGATAGAGGCGCAAACTCATTCTCTTCAAGGGAGACCATGTCTCCCGTGTGGATGAACTGCCTTTACTGGTATGCCCGTGACACCACATGCCGGCATATGTGTCGATAAGATTATCACGATAAGATGACGCGCGTCACTTTCTCACTTAACTGAAATACCGGTCTTCGCGAGAATCGACGTGAAATCGCGATGACAAAAATCTTCGTTTATTAATAGATCTGCGGTGTGCAGCAGGGCAAATAACACGTATATTCCTAACTGTATCGTGTTAAAAACACGCACAGTTTCATTTTCGAATCCTCGGTGTTAATACCAAAAAAATCTGTGTTGAGTGTACAAATGACGTGTTTTATAGGCTATGAAACACTATGCTGCATGCAGAATTATATTATAAATTGTAGTATGCATACGACCGACAAAAATAAATTCTAAATATAAACAAGTTTTTTACGCCCCGCCTACTCGTTGAGGTCACTTATTAACTCTGCATCTTTATCTCAATTCACCCCCTGACATCGACTGCGCATGCGTAGGGGTTTATCTTATTTTATCCAAATGCACCTCTTAAAATAATGCGCTTGCGTATAGGTGTATTACTTTAAGGGATTAATTACGCAATTCATCCCTAAAACAACTAGAAAAGGTTGAATACAGATGATTTCGGATGGAACGCGGTGAAAACGGGTTAATCCCTAAATATTGGCTGAATGAGGCTTATTTGTTAGAGATTCTAAAGAGATTAATCCCTGAATAAAATCCCTAACCCCTATGTATATTTCTTATTAAACAAATTCCGTGAATGTCGTCTCCTTATTTATGTCGTTAACTATTTGTATTATGCAAATATACATTATTGCTTTTCCGTGTGTGAATAAAATTTACGTATTTTTCATATCTGATCACTGTTTAAGTATTTAGAACTGACGTTCTCGAAAAGAGGTTAATTTGTGTTTGTTTAAAGTATAATTATATGACGTATGCCATGAATGTCATCTACTATATTTTGTGTTGTGATTTTTACTTTGTATATGTAAGTATTGATATAGCCATCGTCATTAAATACACGTTGACGTGAGTGGGACAAGTATTATAAAACACCTTTCTGCAGTTTTTAAAATTAATTAATAAATATAGTTGCTTAAATTGTTTTACTCGAATCTGTCTCATGAAGAACAATTTTGTACTATTTACCCTTATAGCACATATAATTTTGTTTCGCTTAGATATTTTTGTTTCTTATGGGAAGTAACAACGTTATTTTCCGTTCTTAGAATATTACAAGTTTAATCGAAATCTCATCTATTTCGGTTCATATAAATATTTTATATTTTGTATGAAAATGCAATGTGTTATGGGATTCATATTACTCAGCGTCGCTTTATACATGTAGCAGTATCTTTTGAGATAATTATTGTTTTCGATACATAGGATTTTGTGGGACGAATAAATGTATGGATTCATTACTTCATCAATGTTTTGATAGTTTGACTATTCCCGTTTAATGTAAGTATAATAAATATGTATAAACTACTCTTAATTATTTATTTAAGCATGAATTATTTTTGTTTAATAACCTAGCTTACTAATAATTTAAATTCTTGTTATAATAATTTATATGACATTGTGTCTAATAATGTGTTTGACCATAAAAAACCTCCTCAAATTTGTCCATATGGGATATATGCGTTCTGGAAATGAAATAAATAAATCATTGAATAATTGAATCAATAACTTCTGTAAAAGACAATTATCATTTCTTTGAAGTCTGGTTAAAATCCAATTTTGTGTAAAAGTTTAGGAGAATATGTCGTTTGAAGCTACTATTACGTTTTGCTTTTATATTTTAAATGTGAAACGAAGTTGACACATTTATAGAGACCTTCCTAATGATAAGCCCCTAGCAAGTATGGTCTTATTCTAATCAGCTGCTATGTTAGAGATGGCGCTTAATATTTTCAATTTCAAAAACTGTATAAATCTCTAATGACCTAGTTAGAAAATAGATGATAACAATTTGTAGATGATCTGCTAGCGATCATTCTTTAGCCTGGCAATTTAGAATGTATACGAATTTAGAAGGTGCTCAGAGTGGTCACAATAAAACTGAATGTTAGCACTATATAACTTAAATGAACAACCTAGAAACATCATGTTTAGTTATGTATAAGAGGACTATGTAACGATCGTCTTTACAAAGTTTCATCGAATTCCAATCAGTAGATAGGGTGGATAATTTCGCTTTTAAAATCTTCAAAACTGAAACACCCATACATTTTCTAATGCGTCTGACCGAAATAAGGTATGTATACTGTTATAGGATAAGCGATCTTGCCTATACAGTTTCAACGAAATTAGCCTGGTTGTTCAGATAGAGCAAGGGTACAAAGTTTCCACGATTTGTTTTGATCCCTCTTGTCATAAGTTCCGTATCATTTGTATAACTAATATGGAAAAAAATCTCCTTACTTTTAGTTACAGTTCATAATGTGGTTAAGGAAGAGGCATTGTTTGAAATTTTTAATTTTAAAAATTAACATTTAGATATATACTTTTAAACAAATTTCAGCTTAACTGTTTTACGGTCATGTATACTTGAATTAAACCGCTTCAATACATATTTGGCATAACAATAAAGTTGTAGAAGGTCGGTATCTGTTTTATTGTTGTGTCTTTATTTAGATGTGCATTGAAAGCATGGAGTAAAGAAACCGATAGTACTGCATCTAGAAGTAATTTGTGATTGTAAAATTTACTCAAAAGAGTGTAAATATTTTAATTCATGTTTGCAGAATTTACCAGAATTAAAAAGCTTTTTAAACATTGCATTATCCAACAGTGCGTGGGATTGATTTACTTATGACGGAAGAAAATTGTACCTTTAATTAGGAAATAGCAAGATGCGTATCATGTCATCTATTAAACACGTATTCAATGTGGGCTTAAATATCCAATTTCGTGATAGAGGCGTTGACCCCAGCTTAAACAAGATTACATCGATGTATTTACTTTGTCTTTAAATACAAGCCGACATTTACAAGGGGTTCGCTCTTGACACTGGTTCTGGAGTTTTAATAATATTGTTTTGCATATCCACACCAATTAGGCGTCGGTGTATGCATGCGATAAAACGTATTGCCGTATGTATCTTCCATTTTTTGCGAATAAGTCTAAAGCAACAGTTTCGTCTTGATGCTTTTCTAAATTTTAACTATAATTTAAGTTTCAATATGACATTAAGGGTGGTCATTCTTATTTTCAATCATCAAATAAACCAAATTCTTTCACATCAAAATGCTTGTACTTCTTGCTCGCATATAACACGTTTGCAATAGGAATGATGTACACTCATTAGTTGATTGACAGCATTATCCTTCAAAATAAATCCGTATTATTAAAAGGGTAAGTGAAACCGCTGCTTTGTACACAAATCATGTATTTATGTAAATATTGTTTCATCTAGGAATTGGTTAGTGAATGGCTCGGAGGAACCTATACAGAACGTTGCAAATAGTTAAAACACTAAGCTTAAACTGGAACTTTTTTTCTTTGTTTTTTTTAAGAATCTGTCATGACCAGAGGAATTTCCAGAGTTTTAAACACTTATGAAATCGATGACCTTGGTATGACGTTTGAAATCATATTGTATTCCGGTATGTAGGAATTCTTGATATGCTATGCAAATGTTATACAGTTCGTTTAACAAGATTTGAATGTGACAATAATATATTATATGATTATCTTTATTAGATCTGTATGTATTGTCATTTCATTTCTTCAGCTGAAGAAGTATTTTGTGAATTTTCACAAGACGGCTTAGACATTTTTCTTTTAGAAACGGTTTTAAAGTAAACTTGTTGTCGACAGTGTTTGTCTTTGGTTTACGCCTAAGCGTAAGCCTGTTAGTCGTGTGTATTGATGTATAACGTGTTATCGATTGTTTTGAAGCTAAGAGGGTCTTACTTCGTTCCGGTACCGCTTGAAATGGAATGAATATAATTTTTGAGAAAGACATAGGCCAATATATAGTGTGTGTGTCACTGTCATCGCTCAAGGAGCTATGCAAGAAAAGCAGATATAGACTGTAAAATGTTATGTACATTTTATTTGTTATAGTCGAAGTCTTCATTTTTCCATAGTTAACGCTGAACGCTGAAACCCAGATCGTATATAAACAAAATAAAAACGCACAACAGAGTAAACTACAAGCAGACGTGTTAATCGATTAATAGTTTTCCCACTTTCTACGTCAACACCCGCCCTATTGATCTTAAATAGGTAAACCATACTTTCAGAAGGGTCTGTGATTGAGAAAAAAACATGAACCGTCGTTTAACAGATCACCTTCATTTATTACCATACCTATGTATCAGGCTGATAAAAATTAATAATATACATTCCAACTTTTAGAGTACACACATCTATATACTTCATGGGGACATATGTATGAAAGATTTTAAAATAGGATGATGCTTGCAACAGCGTCTAAGAAGGATGAATTTGAAACAAGCAAAGAAACAACAGACAAGACGTGGATAACAAAATCATCAAACTATAACATTTAATGCATTAACTAAATGTGTACAATCTAGACATGTTTTTGATACACTTGTAGGCATTATTACAATAATACATGTTACGTAAATCATGTTATCTTAACCAGTTTTTAATTTCGTCAAGACACTAATTTACATACTACAGTAGTTGAAGTAATATAACAGATGTATGAATCGTCAGACAAATGTAATAAATTAAAATTTCCAGAAAACATACAGGGAATATATTACCATATATATATATCTTACATAGAGTATATAATTTTTACAGAAACTATTGTATTAATGTTATGCCAGGTACAATTAATAACTTGATAAATGTGGACGTAATTCAACAATTCTGTCGCAGCAATGTACTTAGAGAAATGAGTGTAACAGTGGTTTTCGATAAAATAATTTATCATGGGTAAGTAATGATAACTATGCAAGCATACATATATGGGGTATTTGCTTCTATGTGATTGAATTAATCCGATGAGTTAAAAAAAGGTCTAAATTACGAGGCTTGCCGATTTTTAAGACAAACTTGGTCAATTCGTTTCTGAGGATGACGAAGATTGTTAAAGGTATTTCAATCAGTCCATCTTAATCATATAACGCCAGGAGTATCTTTACCCTCAGGGTAATGCTTTTCAGCATCCTTTTAGAGTAACACCATCTGATGTCACAAACCAAATGGCCATTGTAGACCCCAGGGTCACTATTTCAGCAAAATGCGCAGATGACCCCTTCACGATGCTGCAAACTATACATTTTACCATTGATCCTTATGTTTGAGAGGAAAACTATATTTTTTTTAAGTTTTTTAAGTATCCACTTTTGAAATCATTTTAAGCCCTGGTGACCTATATATATATATACAGCAGACCAGAACGATTTATACAGTTATTTTTTGTTAAAGCGATCCCTCAAAAGAATCTTTTCAGCGGTAAGGAATTATATTTAAAGCAAGGACAACACTAGAAACAAGAAGGTAGACGGTTCACGCCGGATGCAAGGTTACACCCTTCTAAATAGCTAAGATTGAGCACCTTTTGCTTGTGGCTCAGCTGAGCTAAAAATCTCTACGTTTTATGGAATCATAAAAGAAATCCACATACTTGTGCAGACACATAGTATAGCCGTAAAAGGGGTTCAACATATGATAGATTGCAACATCTAGTGCTGGTATAAATCGTATATATGAAACATGGTTCGGTGTTTCATATGATTTGTTAAACGTTGTCGTTTGTACCATTAAGTTATGACTTTTTATAGCATTCGCCTTTTTTATATGTGTTATCTAATTAAACGTATGGAAACGTTTGATTGATATCAATGTATTCCTTTATCTGGGTATGTACACTATTTGTAAATGTATGCATACCATTATAAATATCAATTTCAAGTTTGAATCGTGGTGAAATCTAGAACAGCGAACATTGGCGATTGTAGATGGAATGCAAGTATATGGTGTTGAAAGTACAACGTTATTTGTATCGTGTTTTTTTGGTGTACAAAAAGATGGGGGATTTCCGGTCAATATTGTCGGACGATTTGGTAAAGGAGTTTAAATCAAACATTTGTAATTACATTGCGATAATAGTAAACGACAAAGATGACACTGCATGAACATTATCATAATATAGTTATATGTAATTATTAGTGTTGATACAATACATGTAAATATACAGTTTCCTAGATAAAATAAAAATAATAACAATACAAATGGATGCATTAATTCATTAATGATCAGTACACATACATATGAATTCAAAATACACTACATTAGATCATAAAGCATTTCACTATACGTATGTGAAATAAACATAACGTATTGTCCCTGAGCGATTTCTCAACACGCTTATAGATGTACAGTTGACAATATTTGAATTGAATATTTAATAGAACAATTTAAACAAACGCTATACTTACCAGAAATTGACGCCAAGAAAAACAACCATGTACACTTCACCACTAAACACGCCATACTGTATCTCCAAAACAGAGTTCTCGTACTCATTTAATAATCGGCTTGCAAGATACACAATTCATAAAGTAATCATTTAGTGATACGAAACGAGGTTGTTATCCCTTTCAGCTTCGTTCTGTGAATAACGTTAACAAGTTAAACATACTACATATTAACAAAACAAAAACCATTATGTTTTAAAGTAGTACACAGTTTACGTCCGCATGTGCTCAGAGGTCGCTGCATAACCGTGTTATCATTTTGTTTTGTTTCAACAAACAACATTGTATGCAAGCCTTAGATAGTTTTAAGTTAACACCTGATACGAGAACAATATTGTGAATGATGCATTATATAAACATGTTAACTTATTGATATCCTTATATCATGAACGATTACCGTTAAAGCATGTATAACGCATAAATATATATATANTGATTATTATGTTGATTTTTACAATCTTATTTTTTTTTTGGCAAATTCTCTTCATGTAAACTTGTGTAGACAGGCATCCGCCTCACAAGTAAGCAAGTACGTGTGCAACAATCCATCATAATGCGAAGATGACGTGATTAAGTGTAGCAGTTTCTCTATGTTTGATCGTCGCAGTCGTACGGGCTTTTTGTGAGACTGCTTGCTGTCCCCCAAAATGATCAATTATGCATATATATCTTTTTCCTAAAATAAAATTTAAATTGCTGTATCGTTATCAAGGAGTGAAATCAGTTAAAAGCTGTATTAGTGCATGATTATATTATGAATTTTTATGAAATGCAGAACGTGGAGATAAGGATAGACAGTTATTATATGATTACAATGGACATACACACACACAAACAAACTCTTCTGATTAAAAGATCGAATATGCGAGTCTTTCATAGTTTAAGTATGGTTAATAAACACTTTGGATGTTTATATATTCGCAATTTATACAAATAAAACCCTTACGTGTATATAAGTGTGTGATAAAAACTACCAAAAACATATCGGTGAATAACCTGTTGAAAAGAAAACGATCAGAAGAGTTCCATATGTTTTTAACTAGCAGAGATATACGTTCGTGTTATATTTATATATGTGAAGGTTATATATTTAGCCATCTATATTGATTAACTGATGAGTATATGGTACGTGGTATTATATAGACACTTGAACGCGTGTAATATATTGTTTACTAATGTTTACACCACGTGAATGAACGCGGAACATATTTAAGTTCAAATTCAACCGAACATAAAGAAGTTTTATCCTAGCCGCCAGGTATGCGGAAGTAAACCTCAATTTAACAATATGTGATTAAGCATGGCATGTGATTTCAGTCACAATAAGCGAAGTCGTATACAAGCAAAGTAATCACTAAAGTTATTTCGATCTTGTTGTCAATGTTTTGTTTTTCTGTTGTGTTATGTTTTACAGCGTTCTTGCTATATACCGCTTGTCATAGTTTGATACTAGCTTGTGCATATCGCGCACTATACTATCCAGACATGAGGCTCAGCCTGGTAATAAGCAGTTTCTAGTTGACCTAAACAAAAACATATGGCAAACTGCATATACAGCGTTAATGTTGTAACCAACAATTAAATGCATACCGCCAAAATTAAATAATTTATACTATTTTACGATTAAATTATGATGAACTTAAGTTTACATCAGATCAAAAACATAATATTTTCTCTTCATTTAGTATTGTTATAACATCGGCACTACTGTGAGAGATCAAACGTATTGCAAAATAACCGGTGACCATAGTTATATTCGATTGTTCCATAATATTTGATACTTTCCGCGAGGATTCATTATACCAGTTTCTGTCTGTAGGTTTGTATAGGTATATTTCTCAAAGTCTCTTCGCATATTTTTATCAATATATTACAATTAAACACATATTAAAATCGTGCATACTCACTTTAAGAACAACAGACCTAACACTATATAAACCAATGATATGATTAAATAAAGCTTACGTTGTAAGTACATATTTACATAAAGTTTCATCTTGACAACAAACTGAATGTTATGATTAATACACTTATTACTGTCGTTTACTCAAGAGCGTATATATATTGATCCAATGACTATTTTACATATGTTATCGTTAAATAATTCAATACATTATGTAGTTTACCTCCAACATGTACAGCAAGGTGTTTTAACGAATATGTATGGTTATAAATGATTCGCAAATACACACACTGTATATAATCGTGTATTTGATACTGTGATTTATAGCTTGTTCATGAAATGCATTTCCACTATATAAAGGGGAAAAAAGGTTTCTTTATAGAGATAATACTCGTTTTCGAGGGCATGATCATCTGCGGGCGCTCGAAAAATCCGTTCCTGCCCCAGTGCGCAGCACGAGGGTAGGAACGGATTTTGAAAGCGCGAGCAGGTGATCATGTCCGAGAAAATGTGTATTTTCGCTAGTATTGCATATTCACATATACCAAAGTAAATTAAAATGACATTGAAAACAATATGTCTTATTCATTCGACATTGACAAAATAATTCGATTATTTCATTCGACTTCATACAGTTCAAGGTTGCGTTTTACATATGCCTCACTCAGTCATCATCAGAAATGACGAGGCTTTACCTTCGGATAGGCAAATTTCGATTTAAAATGTGTTTAAGCAGTGGATTAATTCAAATTTTAAATGCAGCCGCGCAAAGTAAGAAATGAGGAATTATTTTGTCGATATCGAATGAACAAGACATATTGTTTGCAATGCTTTTGTAATTTATGTTTATGAAAAACACATAACATGGCATGAACATATGACAATATGCAAAAGTGGTTTATCCTTTTAAAAATACACTTTAAGAGAAGTAATTTAGTATATATAAAAGCTAAAATTTGAAAAACAAGAATCCAATTGCAAAAGATGTAAAATAAAATACTTATATGACAGTTTTTGTTTAACAACAACATTTAATTAAGCACAATTGAATTTGTAATCTATCAACGTTTTACTAATTGTTTATATGAACAGAAGTGTTGATGTTAATAACGTTTACCACATATTATATATGAGTGTGTATGTGTGTGTGTGTGTAGTATAATTTCATATTTATGTTTGATATTTTCTAAAATTTGTTCGAAACATTATTATATGTTTCCAATATTTTCATATACATGTGGTAAAATTCTTATACTTGTCTTGTACAATTTTCTAAATATTTGTGTGTCCTTAAAGCACCACACCTTGAAATGAAGTACATGTTAATCAATACATATAGATGCAATTTGAAAGTGTGCAATTTTTTTATTAAATCTATATCCTAGCAAGTAATTTATTATTTTTCAAACGGTCCAGATTTTAAAACCGAAAGTAGGATTTTTATTCCAAATGATCAAGGGATATATGACGCATTCGGAATTCCTTCGGTTTCATCTCCAGAAATAAACAAACATGGCGGATAGTGGAACGGACATGGTGAGTAGCATCTGTATTCTTACAAATATTTCAATTTAGAAACTATTAATCAGTTTCATATGCATATTATCACATAAAAGTGGTTCTGAAGTATCGATTGCAATATATGTTAGCCATATTTATCTAATCAAATTCTTTCAATCCTTGCGAAACAGTAGAAAACTTGCTTGGGCCCCCCCCCCCCAAGGGGAAATAAAAGAAAACATGTTTTTTCGAAAGAATTCACTTGTTTATGAAAAGGTAGTTGTAAATAATAAATGCTATCTATATAAACTACACTTTTTCGTTTTAAATTTAAAAAAAAAACTCCACATTTGCACCACGTGTATAGCAATGTGTCATTTATTTTTTACTTATTTTTTATACCATTTCATACATGTAAATTATTATAGATACCGTTTCATTTGAGATGTGTTGCTTATGAAGAAGTGTTGTCTTAGGATACAGATACATCGATGGAGAGTTTAGGCTTTAGAGGGGGAATGGTGGACGGGGCAGTCGTGGTGGCCGGAGCGGTCGTGGTGGACGAGGTAGTCGTAGTGGCCGGGGTAGTCGTGGTGGACGTGGTGCAGCTTGGGGTAGTGCAAGTGGCAGTGAAAATGGTGGTCAGGTTGAAGAAGTCATATTTGATTTTAATATACTTATTATTATTATCCCTCAGTACACGATACCAAGCAGATTGCTCGCTTTCAAGACTTTACATATTTAAATATGTCCTGGTCTTTGTACCACTACACTAGGTGATTGGAGCTTCATTGAATATGCTTCTAAAATATTTGAATGATAAGATAATTTATATTTATTCTTAGTATATTTGAGCCGCATCGTGGCAAAAAGGACATGAAGGATCTTGCGAACAGTTTGGATCCAGATCAACCTGTTCTGGAAGTGCAGTCTGATCCACACTGTTCAATATTCAGATTGAACAATACAGATGTTAAGCAAACAGTTTCGATCCTAATCAGACTGCTTTCAAGTGCAGGCTGATCTGGATCTATTAAACTGGTCGCAATCGCATAAAGGTCCTTTTTCCAGTGATGTGCCTCATTTGTAAACAAAATATATCCACATCAAATACATAAAAGAACTTTTCAAATTGTTTTGTGATGTTATTTTGCTCCCCCTAGAAGTTGATGCAAATGACAAGTGAGCGACAGGTAACAAAACAATAATAACACAATATGTCTTAACATTATAGGCGGTGGAGAAGGTAGAGGTCGTGGATGTTGCTAGGGATCGAGTAGGAGGGAGGCGTGGAGGTAGAGGTCGTGTTGGTAGAGGTCGTGGAGATGAAGTCAGAATTGGGAGAAGTGACAAAGAACTTCTTGAGGCATTGTGGGCTGAGAGGAAGCAACAGATGAGGGTAATTACATACAAAATAAATTATTACAAAAAAGGGTTGAACATATAATACAGCTGTCACTTAAAGTCCATACCTCAGCATCAGGATAGTGGGGGAAATGACAAATGTAACTGCACGGAAGGCTTACCCGGGAATGAAGATTATACACTGGTGTACATTGTTGTGCATGGTTTCAATTGGCTGTCATATCAATCATAATAGATGTGGAGTTGTCAACACTATCTTTTTTCACTCATCAACATGATATAATAAGACTTAAGACAATATGTCGCACCTAAATGAGGACACTTAAAATTTGTTTGGTTTGGGCATAATGTCTATAAACATCTACATATTATATATTTTCAGGATGGAGTTAATGACATGCCTGTCAATGAGCTCCGAAAACTTGTCCTAAAACTGATTGACAGAGAGCAAGGACTTGTGATCGATCTGTGCGAGGTTGCACAGGCCGGTGACAACCCCCCACCTACACCAGAGCCACTGCAACCTGCATGGTGTACCTGTGGGAACTGCAGGGCAATGGCAACAGACCTAGAGAATGTCTGTTGTAAATGCCTTCCAAGAAACTGTGTTTCAACTAGAGCTGTAAGTTTCATTAAATCAATATTTCTCTATATATTTTTATAGAATGGGCAAGATTGAATGCTAAATTCGTAAGAAACTCAACTGGATCAAAAGTTCAAAACTGTTAGTTACATGTACTCAACACTATAGTCTAATCTTATTTTAAATAATTTGCAAACATTTTTGATCAGTATTGTCCCACTTGAGCCATTTGAAACAAAAATGGCACTACGGCAATGCATAGTCTTTATCTGATGCCCTTTGACTGCAGTCTGAGAGAATCTATAAAATGCTAGTTCAGGTGAAATCATGCCACTCCCATTGATCACACAGGCCGCAATTGCTGCAGTCAATGACAACACTAGTGCCTGCTTTGATTTTGAAACTAGGTATGAATAAATTATAACGATCAGTTTTGATTTAGACCACTCTGCGCTAAAAACCAGTCTACAGCTTAAACCAGGTCTAACATACTTGTTCGGACCATCAAGACTTATCGTCTTAATTGCACCTTTAGGATAACTGTGTCCTTCCTCTATTGCTCAAGCAAATGTTTATATTTCTTTTATTTTTCTCAATTCAGGAGATTGACAGACTAGTGTTAGATCCACAGGTCCTTGCTTTAGGCCCTACGTATTACAGGGCAAGGCGGCGCGAAAAAAATGAGGATGCACACAAGCGTAACCGCCATTGTGGATATCGGAATTTCACGCTGTGGAGGTGGGGACGACTGGGAGCAGGGGTTAGGAGAGTGATCCCGAGTTGCTGTGTCCTGAGGATCCGAGCACAGTACCCCTCTCTTACAGGACAGTATGCTGGATACATTCCTGAGCGGTTTTATTAGCTCGGCTGTTTTCGAAGAAAACCCGAGGTATTGTCATAGCCCTCTTGTCTTTCCGCATCGTCGTAGTCGTCGTCGTCCAAAAACTTTAACATTGGCCATTACTTTTGCAATATTGAAGATAGCAACTTTTTGGTTTTTCATGTATATCTCATCGACATGCACATTTTGAGTGGTGAACTGGTCATGCCGTCAAGGTCAATGATGACCGTCAAAGGTCATAAAAACTAAATCCAAGCACCCACAGCTGAGCGTTGGCACCCGCTATGCGGTGCTCTTGTTGAACAATTGTGTTTCTGTGTAAATAAAAGACAAAAGTTTATCCATTTGTTCAGTTGTATTCTACTGAAAACATTCTGTAACAAGAAATTGTTACAACTTCTCCCACAAGGAGCAAATTTTCTACAAAAAATCAATTTGAATAAATAAAAGGAAGTTTATATGAAAAGAGAAATATGTTTTA
>VMBQ01005667.1:0-40331 GCA_007657795.1 Dreissena rostriformis
ATACTAGTTTACGTGTTTCAACATAGCTCAATTAAATTAATACTATTTTGGACAACCTATTCTTTTATCTGCATATGTGCATGTATAAAGAAAAACCGGTAGTTTTGATCATTCTGTTAAATACTTGAAGTCTTGGAAAACGATCGCGCATAAAAACATTCAGGAAGATAAAAAAATAAAAAAAACAGAAACGAAAAAAATATATGCCGGTATCTANGGGACGACACTTTACGCACATGCATTATGCCCAGTTTTCTCAGAACGCGACACATATGTTCGCGCATTGTTGCAGAATTATCGTGTGTGGGTCGTATGACGCGTAGGTAAGCTATTTCATAAACCATATACATGAATAGATTAAAGGTAAAAGGTGCGGTTTATAGTCTGCTTCGATAACGTATGCATCTTCAGCCGACTTCGACATTAACCCCCAGATCATTGGGATTTAAGTCGTCCGTTTACATATGGCGCAGTAGGCAGCCACAGCACATTGACTTATTTCCCTCACAGGTACCCATTTATACACCTGGGTGGAGAGGAGCAAGCATGGGATTATTTTTTTGCTAAAAAAATCCGATCCCTAGACCAGCATCCTACCATGTATAGATGTTGCTGATGTTGGCGGAAAATTGTCCATTAAAGCCCTGAGCCTAGTTGCTCAATACAGTAACTGCCAGTTAAGCTTACAGCCGTTCATTTTTGGATCAAGCTATTTATGTGACATAAATGTTAAGATGTGTTATTTGCAAACAAATGTGCTTGAATTGGTGAATATGTTTGATAATAACATAGCTCTTAAAATAAAGTGTCTATGGGCCTGAGATTAACAGACGGTTACCTGTACTGGCCATGAAGTTTTGAGCAACCGGGCCCCGACATTTGCAAGCCACATACAGAAGGATGTGGTCCATTAATCAATCCCCGGATGTGGTCCTTCGAACCCCAGATTACATCACACTTCCCAACCGACGTTTGACTCATGCTGCACGGCCAACATGATTTCCGTTTAACAAGCGGATGTTTTTAAAGTAATATGTAGATACAAACGCTTTGGTTAACCACTCTGTTAGTCTTGTTTGTACTTTAATGTATTATTTAAGGATAAAGCCTTCATTTGTGCCGCGCTCTGAAAAAAACAGGGCTTTATGCATGTTCGTGGAATAATGATAAGAAAGCACTTAATTGAACAGGAAATACCATAAAGGGCCATCCGTCGTCCCGAAAACAGGCTATGCGGACATATAACTTTTTCACCCGGTACGATTATTTAAGTGAGTTTATAGTTCACTCCTTTGTATGTGGTTCACAAACCAATCTGTGAAAAAGTCCCTTACAAGTTGACAGCCGAAGCGAAGAAACATAATTAATGTAATATCGATGTTTAACTCGTGCCATGCCTTAAAGTTGGTCATCAGCTCATTTATCATTAGTCTTTCCGCATTAAGTCTTCGTCGATGTAAAGTACGCGCGTAGTTTAAGGATACACGCGCATGGGTAAGACTAAACACTGCATATGACTCATATTCGCGGATATGACTGAAAAGAGCGAATATGAACAGATAAAGGCTATTTTGACGCTTTTCCTATAATTTTTCATAAACCATATACATGTCCGCACAGGCTAATCAGGGACGACAATTTCCGCTTTTATGGAATTTTTCGTTTAAATGATGTCTCTTCTTAGCGAAAATTCAGTTTAGGCGGAAAGTGTCGTCCCGTCCTGGGACGATATTTTACGCACATGCATTATGCCCAGTTTTCTCAGAACACGACATATATGAGTACTTTTAAGAATTCCTGAACAACATAATGTTTCTCATGATATCATCATTTTTGTAATTCCAAATTCATATCCGCGAATATGACCGACCGACAGAACACCGCTTTTAGGGGAAACGTACTTGATATAATGTTCTATTTTGAGAGAGTGTGAACAGATTTAACGCACATTGCGTAATTTTCATTAAACAATAATTTGATATCCGAACAAGACCTGTCACCATAGGATGACATATGCCCCCAAAACAAGCTTTTTCCATTTTTTCCCCATATTTTGTCCACATTTTTTTAAACCTAACCGCAAAAGTAAACCTAAACGCAAAGTGTGACGGAAAGACCTTCAGACGGACAGACAGACGGACAATGCAATCACTAGATGCCCACCGTCGGGGGCATAAAAATGCAGAAAAAGCATCAAAATTGCCTTTATTCGTTCATATTTTGTCTTCAAGTTCGCTGGTAGGACCCATATACGGTTTTTACTCTGACCGCACTCGCATATTAATATTAATTATCTGCGTGCATGTCCGAGGGACATTTATTGTTTTGTATGATTCAGACTCGAAAGTCCAGGAAGATAGAGATTGTTTATGGGATTGAACGTGTTCGCACAGATATCAACGAGACTGTGAGTATAAATACGATTGACTGTTTAGTATTCAGTAAACCGGTAGTTCAGTTTTAAAAAAACGGTGTCGTGCAGTGGATTTTGTTTAATTAAGCGCGTTCATTAATTGCAAGCAAACGATTAAGATCGATAATTAAAAACGATGCTTTTGTAAAAAGTTGAAAAGTAATAAATATAAAAATCAGAAATTAAATAATAAAAAACAACATATAAAAGTTAACAAAATTTAAATATAGGTAACATGAAAGCGCTGAAATGTGTGACTTTGTTAGTGTTTGGTTTGGTAATACATATAGCGAAAGGTAATAATAGAATAATACATAGAAATAAATAAATAAATAAATAATATGATGATGATGGTGACGACGATGACGATGATGATGATGCTATTACTGCTGCTGCTGATGATGATCATGATGATGGAGATGACGATGATGATGCTGCTATTACTTCTGCTGATAATGATGATCATGATGATGATGCTGCATCTGCTGCTGCTGCTGCTGATGATGATGATGATGATAACGACGATGATGACGATGGTAATGACATAAATTAATGAAAGCATGAACAAATAAATGAATTAATAAATACATCATATGGTTCGATTTCAGCCAGGAATGCCCAAAATGTTGAAAGTACGGACTACAAGAGGGTGTGTTACTACACCAACTGGTCCCAGTACCGCCCTGGGGTCGGGAAGTACACCCCCGACAACATCGACCCACGCCTCTGCACCCATCTTATGTACGCATTCGCCAAAGTGGTGAACAGCGAACTCATGACTGTTGAGTGGAATGACGACCAAATGTAAGTTAGTTGTGCTGTTACTCATTTCCGTAATAGGAGTGAAACTGCTACAAAAGCTGAACAATTCTACATCAGTTACAACAATTTCACGCTCAAACCTCGATTTATCTCAACACGTATTATAGAATAACTTGGTTCAGCGATACATGCATAAAATAAAATAAAAATTGTTTGTTTCACAAATTTACATAAGGAAAAAAAACATTTGCATACATTTCTTATTGTACGAGAACTACAGCACGGATATTGTAATATAAAATGGACATCTAAACTGTTGTTTTTTTTTTAGTTCGTAATATAAATGTATTTGATTATTATAATTTATTTATATTTTATAAGCATCATCCCGTAGAACATCGACCAGCTACATTGTTTTTTTTGTGTGTAAAATTTGCTATAATACCGCCTAAACAATATACCAATTAGTTACTCAATTAAACTAGTATGGCATCTCTTGAATGCGAGGAATAGGATGATGCATTAATAGAAGTTGTTTTCTATTTCGAAAAAATAGCTGTTAATAATTCATTGTGTATTCATTTGTTTTTGTTTTCTTTTATAAATTATTAGATTTCGTACCGTGAAACGCGCCTAACAAATATGATCTCACTTTAACTTGTGTTGTCATAACAGGTTTGAAAAATTCAACGCTTTAAAGAACATCAATCCTGGTCTTAAGACGCTCATTGCGGTGGGTGGCTGGAATGCCGCAAGTGCAGAGTTCACAAGAATGGTCTCATCTGCGTCCAGCAGACGCACGTTCATTCAGTCGACCTTGGCCTTTCTCCGTCGCTATGGATTCAACGGCCTTGACCTTGACTGGGAGTACCCCGGGTCCAGAGGCGGACAGGCTTCGGACAAAGATAACTACGTGCGTTTGGCTCAGGTAAGTGATACTTTCATATATATGTTATTATATATTATATGAGCCTCGCTCTGGGAAAACGGGGCTTCATGCAAGTGCGTTAAGTGTCGTTCTAGATCAGCATTTGCAGTCCAAACAGGTTACTCAGGGACTACATTTTCCGTTGTTTTTTTTTAAGTTTTCGTTTAAAGGAAGTTTCTTCTTAGCGAAAATTCAATTAAGGCGGACCTTGTCGTCCTTGATAAGCCTTTGCTGGGAGGAAACTTAACGCAAATGCTTTAAGCCACGTTTTCCCATAACGAGGCTCAGATATAGGATCTCGTTTATCACAATGGTTTGTACACTCGCGTCTCATCTAGGCATCCCACTAACCGCACATGGGGGTTTGTTTGTTTGTAAGCCTACACGACAGGTGGAGTGAGTTTCGGGTGATCCGACTTACGCCCATAGCACAATCTCGCACAATTAAACATAATTTAGTAAAATAATAGCTGAATATTGAATAGAGCTATGATTTAAAATTCGTTTTAACTTTCCACGAGTCTGAACGCAGGCGTGCTGGGGCACTCTCCCGGCCCTAATACACGTCGAAACAAAAACATTATGTACTAGTATACTGTTTTGTTATTTAATTATTCCCTTTAAAATAAATCGCATGGTTATTTAGTAAAATGTTTATTTTTTTATTTGATTTAACATCGATATTTCTCCTCATATACGTCATACTTTCAATACAAATACATTGTTTTTATTTCGTATGTACATGCCCGCTTATATCACTTGGCCTCACCATTGAAGGAAATGAAGTCAGCGTTCGCTGCCGACGGCTTCCTCTTGACGGCGGCGGTGCCGGCGGGTAAATCTAACATCGACACCGGATATGACGTAGCTGCCCTCGCAAGGTACGTTTACTTGTCAAACTAGTTTATGATTATATATGTAAAAGAATGCAGCTTTTTTAATGAAGCGTGCAAAGCGCAGTTATTTGAAGGTTTGTTGAACGTAATCTAATTAAAAGTACACTATAAATTTGTAATTACAAATACTAGTTTACGTGTTTCAACATAGCTCAATTAAATTAATACTATTTTGGACAACCTATTCTTTTATCTGCATATGTGCATGTATAAAGAAAAACCGGTAGTTTTGATCATTCTGTTAAATACTTGAAGTCTTGGAAAACGATCGCGCATAAAAACATTCAGGAAGATAAAAAAATAAAAAAAACAGAAACGAAAAAAATATATGCCGGTATCTAAGATTGCCAATATTTGTTTGCCTGAATCATATCTCTGTCTTTATCTTTGCGTCAATGTTATATTCAACATCATGATAATGGTTGACGGATGCATGCATCAGCATAACATGTACGGCATGGCATGTACGGCTAGAAAAAAACACCGATGACGATATTGAAATGAATCCGTGCGTAATTGCCATTTTTAGCACAATCGTGGTTGAACACCGTAAATTGATAAGCACATATCCAAACTTCTATTTTGAACACTTTCCATTTCAGCCATCTTGACTTTATCAACTTGATGACGTATGACATGCACGGGTCATGGGAGACCGTGACAGGCGAGAACTCGCCCCTGAACGCGAGATCGGGCGAGATTGGCGAACAGACGTACTTGAACATGGTGGGCGCACCCCCCCCCCCCCTTAATAAAATCATTGTCATTATATACGTCATTTAACAGCGATTAACGGACAGTTTATCGTATGCTTTTTCCAAACAGTCAAAAAATCAGTGATTAGTCAGCCAAGCTAGTACAACCATTAATCAGTGTTCGTACAACCAATACTCATACTAATACAAACAATAATACATTTGTGAGAACAACCATGCAATCAACGTTGTCAAAACAGCCATTTATTTACCACACCGATCCAACTTATCCACAATGTAATACAACCGTTAATAACCAAGTGACAGCATTTATTACCCATGCCGATACGACTGTTAACCCAACACGCCATTCGAACAATTATCAAACCGTGCCAATACTGGTCGGTATACCATTCATCAACCTTACCAAACCAAATATTTATAACAACCATAAATACGTTTGATTTTATACTCACGTTATATAAACAAAACACCACATATATAATGCACGCTTTTTTCAGCGGTGGGCCGCCGAGTACTGGGCCTCTCAAGGGATGCCGAAAAACAAGATCGTCGTCGGCATGGCAACATACGGCCGGTCGTTCAGTCTGAAGGACCGCCGACAGACTGGTGTTGGGGCGCCCGCTTCCGGTGCAGGGCAGGCGGGAGCGTTCACCAGGGAGGCGGGCTTCATGTCGTATTATGAGGTAAGTGGTACATGTACGACGCTATCACTTATAATTTGTTCATGTTTGTATTTTAAATAACTTGTCCCGGTTGGGCTTAAAACTGTTCTTGTGTTTCTAACGATTGTGATTGTCTTCAGTAATATTAGTGTAGAATATTTTTCCAGAAGGGACAAGCATACAGAGTTCACGAAATGACCTCGTGAATTAGGAGCCGGAAAAAAAAGCTTCTTGGAGAAAAGCCCACTCAATGTTTTTCATCATCAAACACTGTTATTATCAGAAAAAAATGCGAACGTGGATCAAATCAGCAAGCCAAGCAAACAAAACACAAATCAAAATACATAATAAACATGCATATACAAACATTATGACCAACAAATTATATTGTTATAAGAACATCTAGTTATTAAACTAGGTATATTCAATGGACAAATACGATTTTTTCGGAGATCACATGTGTTCGTTCCCGTTTAAGATATGCACGATGCAAGATAGTGGAGCCGGGTCCAGCAACTGGGAACCTGAACAGCTCGTGCCTTATTACGTCAACGGCGACCTCTGGGTGGGGTTCGATAACCAAAGGAGCATTGCCGAGAAGGTGCGTTCGGTTATGGAATAAGTGCATTAGAAACCGTCCGCAATTATCGATAATGCGTAAGCCCACACGCCTTTAAGTTCATGGAAGTTTCTTGACATTAAAATGCAACTTAATTTTTATTTTATGTACTGTGCTCCAGAGTCAGTGTTATGTGGCCAGTATGGTCAATAGGGATAGAAACAGTAACTTACAATACATTTATAATTATTATCGAAACATGTCTTGAGTGCATTTAATTCTTATCCGAAAGAAACCGCACAAATTCTATTTTCCAAAAAAGAACGATGCATCGCTTAACAGTTACTTGTGTCCATATTCAACAAAACTACCCGGTAGGACTACGCAGCCTCGGTCAATGTGGTTTTCGTCGACCGTGAGGCTCACGCGGTTAACCCCTCCCCCCATGAGTTCGCGCGTTTTTCTTGATCAACATGTATTTGTGTTTGATTACAGGACATGTAGAGGGGATATGTGTTTGTTTCTGGTATGATCACGTGTTATATGATCGCTGTCAATGGAGACAACTTACATGTTATACTTAATGGGCGCTTGCTGCTTGTGACTGATATAAAGCAGAAATCTGTTTTTGACAAAACTTTGTATTCAAGAAATAAAACAGCTCAATTGTATATATTTCATTACTAAGCAACTAAGCATAGAATAATAAGTTAATATTTTAAAACACTTCTCGCGCGGTTACAGGTCAATTGGGTGATGAGGGAAGGCTATGCCGGTGCCATGATATGGGCTCTCGACCTTGATGATTTCAACGGCGTCTGCAAGTCCTCCGCGAGCAAGTACCCGCTCCTCACCACCATCTTCACCATCCTCACATCCGGGCAACTGCCGACCACAAGACGACATCAGACGACATCCCCTACACCCAGAACAACAATAAGAACAACAACAACAAGACAGCAGACGACAACAACACATTCGGGTCAAGGTTAGTTGAATTACATGTACATGAATATATATTAAATACATTATACGTGTTGGCTGTTTTAAATGATTAATTTGCAAAAAAATAAATATTACAATCATTCTGATACGTGGTTAACTTTTAAACGGCTCGGCTCGGTTGACATTACCATTCTCTGATTGACAAAACTTAGTATCACAACACAGAAACGACAAAATACTAATTAAATATTTGTTTCTTATAGACTTCTCATGCGCTGGAAGAGCGGACGGATTCTACGCGGACCCCAAAGACTGCCACAAGTTCTACCGCTGCCTGTCCCAGCTGCCCTTCCGGTTCTCCTGCCCAGGGACTCTGGTCTACAACCCTGTCAGCCAGGCCTGCGACTGGCCTCATAACTACCCGTGTAGAAACTGAACCACATGTATGATGGCGTAACCAAAACGACGAATTTTATAAACATTCTGACATACATATCGTTTAGACTTGAGTGTTTGTCTTTCTCCAGTTTTGTTCCAGTGATTTAGCTGGCTGCTTTGAAGTGTTTATATGAGAAATGGCAATCATATAGCTTTGTTCTAAATCAATACATAACTGTGTCATTAACAATTGACCAGTTACAAATAATGAATGACAGATCAAGTTAGTAAATTATCGGTGTATAACACATGATTGTACTTTTAATGTTTGCACACATAACCTCAGACAATTAGAAAGGTGGTTCAAATGTATGTTTTTACAACAGGTCAATTACAAACTAGAAATCCATTATTTGAACATCTTCTTCGCTGTTAATTGGTTCTTGTTGCACATTTTAGTAACTCGAATTCTATGTCTCTTCATCTCGTTGTTATATATTAGTCTAGCTCTGTGAAAATGGGGATTAATGCATGTGCGTAAAGTGTCGTCCCAGATTAGCCTGTGCAGTCCGCACTGTCTAATCAGGGACGAAACTTTCCGCCTAAACTGGATTTTCGCTAAGAAGAGACTTCCTTTAAACGAAAAATACCATACAAGCGGAAAGTGTCGTCCCTGATTAGCCTGTGCGGACTGCACAGGCTAATCTGTGACCACACTTTACCGACATGCATTAAACCCCCTTTTCAAAGAGCGAGGCTCATATAAATAATGTATGTTCTTCGCAATGACCCTTTGAGTATTCAGTTATAATTGTCTTGTTATCGTTCACTGTTTTATGTATTTATATACATTCCTGTCGTATAACATTGTATAAACGCTACTTTGTTGAACGGTTCTTAATTTTGGAGACTGCCTAATCAGCTACAACGAGGAACTTAAAAATCCTTTCATAGAGGAAGTGACTTATCCACATTAACCCATTTATGCCTAGTGGACTCTCCAATCCTTCTAAATTGGATCAATTTATTTCCAAAATTACGGATGTCTAGTATATTTATTTCTATTTTTACAATATTTCTTACAGAAATTCCTTTAAGCAAACAGCGCAGACCTGATGAGACGCCGCATCATGCCAAGGCCTTTTTTCTAGACGCTAGGCATAAATGGGTTAAATACAGGAATATGCTTTGAAATGAAATGCAAAACGTCATGTTAATCCTTTTCTGTGTAAGTGTAAGATAAAAGCTATTTATTCATTTCCCTGGTGAAATGTCAGGTTGTACCGTTCTATAAGTTACCCATTATCATTCCGAACTAAAGTAACATCTCAACACATATTTTATAAACCATCATACGTTTCCAGATAACTACATACGTGTTATGCAATAGTATTGTGAAATTTAAAAGTAATTATATTTCAAACACTGTCTTCATGGTGTAACGATATTGAGGGAAAACCTCAGGCTCGTATACAGGATTTTGAGTTGGAGGGGACGGAATATTTAACCATTACAAATTGTTCAAAACACAACATGTAATCACGTGTAACTGGCACATACGCATATTTTTTCTATTTTAAGGCATTTAAACTTAGGGCCGACAATATATAGCTTTATGAGAGAATATGTTTTTCTCAAGAATTGAAATTTTGTATATAAAATACTGCATACATAATTGCTCAGTCAATAACGGATTTTAAACATTCACTTAACTTTGGTAAAAAAAAAAGCCTTCTCTTACATATTACATCATCACAAAAAATAAATACTTTTAAAAATGCATACAAATTAGATTGTTATTTTTACGAATGTGTATTTATGCTTTATTGTTTTTTTGTGTTTTTTTGACGATTCGCTCTATATGCTTATGTAGCAAATGAACTATCTTCTCTGTTCTGATCATATTAACATACTACCAGCAACAACATAAATGTATTTGAGTCAATAAATTCCATAACTCAGAGCAACATTTGAACTTACTCGAATATTTCGACTATATCACATAGTCTTCATCAGCGATGTGCTGGTCAATTGACCGAGTCACGTGACGTAGGATGGTCACGTGACAAGAGGAGAGAATTGTACACAGGCGGAAGTTCCAGCCCCTCGTCCCGGTTTAGCGACGGTCTTCGTTGTTTGATGTGTATTGCCTCTTTGACCGTTTGATGTGCGAGTCTTCGGATGCCAGTACCTTGGTATTGTTGGGATCGATCTTGTGTCCTGTGTGGGAGCAATGTTCATATATGGCCGAGTTGGATCTGGCTACATGTTCTTTCAGTCTTATGTCCAATGATCTTCCTGTTTCACCTTTGTAATCGTTCTTGCATTGTTCACATTGTATTTAATATACCACCCCACACTTTTTCAACTTGTCTGTTTTGTCTATAACATGAGTTAATTGTTGTCTGATTGAGTTGTATGGTCGATGGTACATGTTGACACCATATTTATTGAATGTTCTGTGCAGAGCTTCTGACGTGCCCCGGATGTATGGCATACCTATGTTGATCTTTTGGTTTTTGTTGGTGGATTTATCAGTTGGTGTTTTTTCTTTCTTCTTGGGGATCGTAAACATCCACTCTGGATAACCGTTGGCCCTAAGTGCGGTTTTGCAGTGTTCGATTTCTGACTTTTGGTCATGTTCCTCAGTGACGATTTTCTCTGCTCTGTGAAATAATGTCCTAACTACCGACCGTTTGTGATCTAAGTGGTGGTTGGAATTGAAGTTCAGGTACTGGTCGGTGTGTGTTGGTTTTCGGTAAACAGTAACCTTGATGGAACCATCGTCGTGTACGTGAACACAAGTGTCCAAAATGGGTATCTTACCATCTTCCTCCTGTTCCGATGTAAACTTAATGTGTTCATCTATGGAGTTCAAGTGTGAGGAGAACGGCTCAATATCATACTCATGAAGTTTGGTCATGGTGTCATCCACGTACCTGAACCACAGGGAAGGTGGGTTCTTGGCGGTGTCTAAGGCCTCCTTCTCAAAATGCTCCATATATAAATTTGCAATGATGGGCGAGACTGGAGAACCCATGGCTGCACCCTGCTTCTGCTGAAAGAACTGTCCCCTATAAATAAAATATGTACTGTTCAAACAAAGTTCTAGAAGTTCACAAACTGAGTCCACACTAAATTCAGTCCTGTTTGATAGTTGTTTGTCTTTTTCTAATCTGTGTTTAATCACTTTCAAAGCTTTATCTACAGGAATACTTGTGAACAATGCCGACACATCATACGATACTAATTTAGTTCCCGGTGGTACTTCCAGTCCCTTAATCTTCTGAACAAAGTCAACACTGTTGACGATGTGGTGCTCCGTCTTACCCGCTAGAGGGCCAATAATGTTGACTAAATACTTGGCGGTGGGGTACATAACGCTGCCAATACTCGACACTATGGGGCGTAGGGGGGGGGCTCCTTCTTGTGAATCTTAGGTAGGCCGTAAAAATTGGGTACATTTTCCGAAGTTGGATAAAGTTTTTTGTATAAATGTTTGGGGATGTTGTCATTCTTTTAAATGTCTTTGAGTTTTGAAATAAGTTTGTTTTGACAGATTTAGTGGGGTCATTCTTCAACTTCACATAGGTATCCGTGTCCATCCTACGTCACGTGACTCGGTCAACTGACCAGCACATCGCTGATGAAGACTATGTGATATAGTCGAAATATTCGAGTAAGTTCAAATGTTGCTCTGAGTTATGGAATTTATTGACTCAAATGATGAATCCATAGCAAGAGGACAACCTTCATAGTTGTAACATAAATGTAACACTCACATAAATATCAAGGTAAAAAAGTAAACATGCTGATGAATTTGTTTAAACAGATGCATCGCGATGACAGTTACACTTTGTGGTACCACGCGCGACACAAAGCCGCGACATTGTGATGAAACTGGACCTAGCAAACAGTTTATATTCGCAATTTGGGCCATTACAAATTGCACATCGGCCTGATATCGGGTTTAACATCGGCCCGAAATCGGATACACCCAATAATTTGTCGAATGAGCCAAGCAGTGGCACCCATTCAGTCAATGAGCGCACTCGAACACATCATTTTGACGCCGGATTTGACCAGTCACCGCTGGATTTGACCAGTCACCGCTGGATTTGACCAGTCACCGCCGGATTTGACCAGTCACCGCCGGATTTGGCCAGTCACCGCCGGATTTGACCAGTCACCGCCGGATTTGACCAGTCACCGCTGGATTTGACCAGTCACCGCTGGATTTGACCAGTCACCGCCGCTAAAAACATCTTAAATATTGATAGTGTTTGTTTCATTGCGTTCAAACGAATGAAGAACATATTTTCCCTATTTTATTTCTTTAAATAAAAATCGAAAGAAAACGCGATCTTGCTTTGTTTTAACTTAAACGACAAAACAAAAAAAAACATTACATTAAAGTGGAAACGATCGAACGCCTTAAATGGAAGATGTAAGTGGCGAAAAATGACGTCTTAGGTCAAGATGTACATCCTTATTTAAATGGCTTCATTAATCAATATGTGTTGTTTGGGTTTATGTAGATAAGAAAAAAAAAATCGAAGTATGGGCATCATGTATATTTGTGTCTTATCCGGACATTTTTAAAGGATGTCAACGGAAATAAGCGACCCCGTAAGCCCTTGCTGGAATTTGAGATACTTAAAAATCGAATGTTATATCGGTGTAAACCATCATATTAGGAAGTTCAGCCACTCTGGCAAAGTCACAGATCCGTGTACAGTAGGATACCGTCCTGTCTGTGTTAGAACTGATAAATAAGATTCACATATCCGTATTAAGTACAAAACCGACTAACCTGTTTAAGATCTGATAAAACAAAAAGTCCAAATGTTAAAACCATGTTTCTTTCGTTAACGCATGATAAACAAATTAGAAAAGGGTTCGTTCACAAAGAGTTCATTATTCGCGTGTTAATTTGAATATTTTCAAACTCGCTTAAAATCCTAAAAACTAATATTAAAAATCTGTTGAAGTGGATATCTTTAAAAAAAACACAAACAAGATACCAGAAAAACTCAACAAACTGTTCGTTGGTCAACTCATTGCGTTGGTCGGTTTTGAGACCAGAACCAATTATATCTTGTTAAACACATACATACTTTATGTACTTGACTTATTCCATGAATTCCCTGTGGAGCATAGAACCTCGGCAACAGAACTCCAGCGTACTCTGATGAGTCGCGTTCTAAAAAACCGGGCATAATGCTTGTGCGTAAATTGTCGTCCCAGATTAGCCTGTGCAGTCCGCACAGGCTAATCAGGGACGACAATTTCCGCTTTAATGGAATCTTTCGTTTAAATGATGTCTCTTCTAAGCGAAAATCCAGTTTAGGCGGAAAGTGTCGTCTCGGATTAGCCTGTGCGGACTGAACATGCTAATCTGGTACGACACTTTACGCTCATGCATTATGCCCAGTTTTCTCAGAACACGACTCTGATCTGAGCTTTCCTGAACTCTCTCCACGAGTACTAGTTTCCGTATCTGACATACCGCTAAATGCAGTTGTACGTGAACATTCACATAATAAAGATTAATTGGTTTCAATTAAACGTGTCATGCGTCTTCAGTCCGAAGGGAACCATCTTAATAAAAAATCAGACTTTAAGGATTACTAAGTCAAAAGTGAAAAGTTGGAAAAATAAATACTGTATTCGGCTTCAAAATAAAAACAATAAATATAACTAAAATGAAAGCGCTGAAATATGTGACTTTGATAGTGCTTGGCATGGTACTGAATACAGCGAAAGGTAATATATAAAAAAATAATAAAAATAATAGTTAAAATAATAAGTATAATAATAAGTATAAGATAAGTATAAGTAGAATAAGTATATTAATTATAACAATCGAGAAGAATATTGCCGTTGCTTATGCTGTGAATATAATAGTAATACTCATAATCAGTAACAATTTAACTGTGAAAACTTTAAATCGAAGAACAAATAAAAATAAAGAAATAGTAGAACCATTCAATTTCAGCCAGATTTGTCGAAAAATTCGAACAAAGTACGGACTACAAGGAAGATGTCTTCCAAATTACGGACTACAAGAGGGTGTGTTACTATACCAACTGGTCCCAGCATCGCCGAGGGATGGGGCGCTACACCCCCGCCAACATCAACCCCGAGCTCTGCACTCATCTTATATACGCCTACGCCAATTTGGTGGACAACCAATTGCAGACGGTCGAGAGTAATGATGACGAAATGTAAGTCAGTAATTGCTCTTTTATCTTTCAATAATTCTAAATTAAAAGCCTCATCACGTACTTCGGCTTTTTGATTTTGTATAAGCGACCACTTGTCAATATTGGTGGAGTAGGAGTGGGTAGTAAAATAATAATTAAATATGAGCCACGCACTGGGCCTTAATGCATGTGCGTAAAATGTCTTCCCATATTTACCTGTGAAGTCCGCACAGGCTTATAAGGGACGACATTTTCCGCCTATACTGAATTTTCGCTAAGAAGAGACTTGCTTCGAACGAAAAATACCATACAAGCGGAAACTGTCGGCCCGGATCTTGAACGACTCTTTACGCACATGCATTAAGCTCCATTTTCCCAGAACGAGTCTCATTTATTAAAATATGAATGAAAAGAACCAGACTCCTGCTCTGACTATGCATATTAAAAGTATTTTACCAGTGCATTTGAATAAATGGCTTGTTAATATTGTGTCGTGTTCTGAGAAAACTGGGCTTAAAGCTTGTGCGTAAATTGTCATCCCAGATAAGCCTGTGCAGTCCGCACAGACTAATCAGGGACGACAATTTCCGCTTTTATGGATTTTTTTGTTTAAATGATGTCTCTTCTAAGCGAAAATCCAGTTAAGGCGGAAAGTGTCGTCCCGGATTAGCCTGTGCGGACTGCACAGGCTTATCTGGGACGACACTTTACGCATATGCATTATGCCCAGTTTTTTCAGAACGCGAATCAATTGTTTACGACAGTCTCAAGCCATCTCAATCAAGCGGATCTGCCAGATAGGCATACGATGTTGTTTTATTTATTCGAGAAAAAGTTTGTTGATAATATTTTTTTTGTCCTATACGTTGCTTTTTCCACGACAGGATTGAACAATTTAACGCTTTAAAGAAAAACAATACTGGTCTGAAGACGCTCATTTCGGTGGGTGGACGGAATGCCGGAAGTGAGGAATTCACGAAAATGGTGTCAAATGGATCCAACAGACGAAAGTTCATTCAGTCGACCTTGGCCTTTCTCCGTCGCTATGAATTCAATGGCCTTGACCTTGGCTGGGAGTACCCCGGGTCCAGAGGCAGAAAGGCTTCGGACAAGCAGAACTTTGTGCGTTTGGTTGAGGTGAGTGCTACAATTTTACATTACAATTTACAATATCCGTTTATCGCAGAGGTTGGTCTTCTCGTTTCCCGCTACCCGCACATGAAAGTATTGTTGGTTCCAATCTTTATAGCGTCCATGTAAGATTCGTTCCGGTTGGCCTGGCTTATTATATCTACAGTTAAGGCATGTTTGTAAAGTGTCATCCCATATTAGCCTGTGCAGTGCGAACAGGGATGACACTTTCCGCTTCTATAGAATTTTTCGTTTTAATAAGATCTCTTCAAAACGAAAATCCAGTGAAGTTGGAAAGTGTCGTCCCTGATTAACAAAGGCTAATCTTGGACGACACTTAACGCACATGCACTAAGCCCAGTTTTTTCAGCTGGGAAACAACGCGGTCAAATTGATGTAAAGGCGCACGTGCTATGACACACTTCCGGTCCTCGCATATAGTATTTTAGGCGGGGAGGGTAGTCATGAACTTCGTAAGAAACGCATTGAGTGTACACTATTGCAATTGTTCACTTTAAAATTGTGATGTTGTTTATTTTACTGTTGATAATTCTGATAACATTCTCCTAATGTTAAACAGTTTACTTTAATCGTTAGCTTAAGTCGGTGCAGTACTATGTTAATTCGCAGATCTATGGTCGGTCCAGTACTATGTTTATTCGTAGATCTATGTACATAATCGCTAAGTCGGTCCAGTACTATATTAATTCGTAGATGTATGTACATAATCAAGTCGGTCCAGTACTATATTAATTCGTAGATCTATGTACATAATCAAGTCGGTCCAGTACTATATTAATTCGTAGATCTATGTACATAATCAAGTCGGTCCAGTACTATATTAATTCGTAGATCTATGTACATAATCAAGTCGGTCCAGTACTATATTAATTCGTAGATCTATGTACATAATCAAGTCGGTCCAGTACTATATTAATTCGTAGATCTATGTACATAATCAAGTCGGTCCAGTACTATATTAATTCGTAGATCTATGTACATAATCAAGTCGGTCCAGTACTATATTAATTCGTAGATCTATGTACATAATCAAGTCGGTCCAGTACTATATTAATTCGTAGATCTATGTACATAATCAAGTCGGTCCAGTACTATTTTAATTCGTAGATCTATGTACATTATCAAGTCGGTCCAGTACTATGTTAATTCGTAGATCTATGTACATAATCGCTGATATTCGTAGATCTATGTGCATAATGTCGGTCCAGTAATATGTTAATTCGTAGATCTATGTACATTATCGCTGATATTCGTAGATCTATGTACATAATCGCTGATATTCGTAGATCTATGTACATAATCGCTGATATTCGTAGATCTATGTACATAATCGCTGATATTCGTAGATCTATGTACATAATCGCTGATATTCGTAGATCTATGTACATAATCGCTGATATTCGTAGATCTATGTACATAATCGCTGATATTCGTAGATCTATGTACATAATCGCTGATATTCGTAGATCTATGTACATAATCGCTGATATTCGTAGATCTATGTACATAATCGCTGATATTCGTAGATCTATGTACATAATCGCTGATTGCACTAACCATAACCATTGCAGGAATTGAAGTTCGTGTTTGCGTGGTACGCCGACGAAGGCTTCCTCTTGACGGCTAAGGTTCCGTCGCAAAAATTTGTCATCAACATCGGTTACGATGTAGCGGCCCTCGCTCGGTGTGGTTTTCTATATAACTTGTTTATAATTGAGCCTTGCTCTGTTAAAACGGGGCTTAATGAATTTGGGTAAAGTATCGTCCCAGATAAGCCTGTGCAGTCCGCATAGGCTAATCAGGACCTACATTTTCCGCTTTTATGGAATTTTTCTTTTAAAGGAAGTCTATTTTTAGTAAACTTCTTTAGGCGGCAAGTGTCGTTCCTTATTTGTCTGCGAGGACTTCACAGGCTAATCTGGGATGACGCTTTACGCACATGCATCAGGCCCCGTTTTCAGAGCGGTGCTTATTTTTTTTTTCAATGATAATTCACAATCAAGATTTTAAAATGCAGTCATTTTATGTTTATATTTTAAGAATTCCCATGATTGTGTGTACAATTATGTTTCTTATTACCAGTAGTAGTTTCCGAGTTACAGCAACGCGCTCAATTAAATTATTACATATTATGGACAACATGTTATTTCTCTTCATTTTTTTTTTAAACAACAGTTTTGTTTTTCTTTAAAATACTAAACTTTCATAAAGTCTTGAAAAACTTCTAAAGCGGATAAAAACATAAGGCGAAACATGAAAACCGAAACAATAAAGATCTCTTAGCGAAAAAAAATGTATTTTTCCTTTAACATGTTTCTTTTCTTACTTTCAAGCATCATGCTTATGATGATCTTTGCTGTCGAATTCCATGTTATATTCTGTGGCATGCTAATGATAGACGGGTATGTGCATCAACATTCACCGCAATCACAACCACCTATGACGCTCGTGAATTTTATCAGTGCATTATTTATAAATCGATGTGTAATTGTAATGAATAGAATCGCGAGTAATTGGATAGGCATATGCTCGAAACTTACTTTGGAACAATTTCGTTTTCAGCCATCTGGACTTTATCAACCTGATGACCTACGACTTTCACGGGTCATGGGAGAGCGTTACAGGCGAGAACTCGCCGCTAAAGGCGAGAAAAGGCGAGATCGGGGAGCAGACATACTTGAACATGGTGGGCGTAGCATCCGCTGAATATACGTCATAGATTGTTATTAATATAAACAATTTGAAAATCAAGTACTTTTATTTATCAAGCATGCTCGCAGAAAAACATTATTCAAACATAACAGAACAGCCATTAATCATACCGCTGAATTGATATCTGCCTGGTATAAACGCTGCATGATATATATTTTTTTATATCATGTTCAACATGAAGTTCTTATCAGTCGATGTGTCCTATTACTAAGACTTAATTAATAAGTAATAATTTATTAAATTTATTTTAGCGATGGGCCGCCGAATACTGGTCTTCTCAAGGGATGCCGAAACAAAAGATCGTCGTCGGTATGGCGATGTACGGCCGCTCGTTCAGACTGAAGGACCGCCGACAGACGGGCGTAGGAGCACGCGCTTCGGGTGCCGGGAAAGCGGGAGAGTTCACCCGGGAAGCGGGCTTCCTGTCGTATTATGAGGTAAGTGGCGTCCTATTTCTTTAAGGGATCTAAGCATTATGATGGTCTCCATAAGTGCCTATTTGGGAGTTTTATAACAACAAGTACATACATTACAATATACCAAGTCAGTATAAATTGTCTGTTTTGGCATAATTATTATTTATCGAGCACATGGATGACTGTTTATTGCATATTAAATCAACGGAACTTTTCTTTCACTTATAGGTTTTGAAACGGTTTTTAAATGCGGGTTTGCGAAATAACCTAATAACTAACTAGAATCCGGTCACAGGCCCTCCCAAACAGATGCTCGCTCAACGCTTTTCACACATCGGAAATGTACATATGTATAGGCCCGCTTTTTCCCTTCAATATTGCACACGTTTAACCAATCCTTTATAGAGATTTTTGGATACACATTATGACCATTAGACGAGCAGTTCGGACAGGAGGGGGTGGGGACAAATACTTGCGTTAAAACCCCAATTTACTTTGAATACCCGTTTGTTTCGCCTTTATATGACTAAATACAAATTTTAATTAGAAATTGTTGACACATGAGTATTCGTATATCCCGGTACTTAGTTGACATTATGGACAGAATGTACTTGTTCGTTCTTTATTTACAACATAACTCCAAACACGGAAATATGTTATCTTGCCAGATAATATAGATATACATGTAGCTTTTTCGCACTCGAGATGCGGAAAAAAAAGTTCCCGGTTGTACTTTAAATATGTTAATGTTAGTTGATAGGCGTATATGTGTCGTGTTCTGAGAGAACTGGCCAAAATGCTTGTGCGTAAATTGTCATCCCAGATTAGCCTGTGCAGTCCGCACAGGCTAATCAGGGACGACAATTTCCGCTTTTATGGAATTTTTCGTTTAAATGATGTCTCTTCTTAGCGAAAATCCAGTTTAGGCGGCAAGTGTCATCCCGGATTAGCCTGTTCGGACTGCACAGGCTAATCTGGGATGACATTTTACGCACAAGCATTTTGCCCAATTTTCTCAGAACATGCCACATATGTTTTATGTATCATATACGTGAGCATAGATGACTTGACCTCAGTATCGTGATGTATCTAAAATAGGATACAGAGTCATACGAGAAGGCATTTTTAATTATCGATCCTCCAGTGTGTTGCATTTAAATTTACACTTAAGCAGGATGGGTCGCAAACAAATGAGCCTCGCTCTGGGAAAACTGGGCTTAATACATGTGCGTAAAGAGCAATCCCAGTTAAGCGTGTAAAGTCCGCACAAGCTAATAAAGGACGACACTTTCAGCCTGAATTGAATTTTCGCTTAGAAGAGAGTTCCTTAAAACGAAAAATGCCATAAAAACGGAAAGTGTCCCTGCGGAATTCATAGGCTAATCGGGGACGTTGCTTGACGCACATGTATTAAGCCCCGTTTTCACATAGAGAGGCCCATATACTTGTTGTGCTCGTACAAAGTAACCTCGGCAAATTTAAATTTGCCAATATATTACTTTGACAGAAATAGTATTAAAACTTGTACCATCCCGTAAATCCCATAAATGGGCATCGTTCTGCGAAAAAGGGGTTTAATGCATGTGCGTAGTGTTCAGTCCTCACATGCTAAGCAGGGACGAAGATGTTTGCTTTTATGATATTTTTCTGTTTAAGGAAGTCCCTTCTTAGCCAAAATCCTGTTTCGACAGAAAGTGTCGTCCCTGATTAGCCTGTGCGGACTGCACAAGGTTAACCTGGGACGACGCTTTACGCACATGCGTTAATCCCCCGTTTTCCTTTTGCGAGGCTCAAATGCATTCCGAATTAGTTTCGTTGGTTGATCGACTGTTGTGTCGTGTTTTGAGAAAACTGGGCATAATGTATGTGCGTAAAGTGTCGTCCCAGATTAGCCTGTGCAGTCCGCACAGGCTAATCAGGGACGATTCTTTCCGCTTTTATGACATTTTTCGTTTAAATGAAGTCTCTTCTTAGCGAAAATTCAGTTCAGGCGGAAAGTGTCGTCGCGGATTAGCCTGTGCATTTTGTCCAGTTTTCTAAGAACACGACACTGTTATCAAACCTTCGTTGATCAATTTTCAAAGATGAAACCTCCGCATTCTGTTCCAGATTTGCACAATGATAGACAGTGGAGCCGGGTCCAGCCACTGGGAACCGCAACAGCTCGTGCCTTATTACGTCAACGGAGACCAGTGGGTGGGGTTCGATAACCAAATGAGCATAGCTCACAAGGTGCGTTTGGTATTCAATAAATACGTTCATTGTCCGTATAATCAGTCGGCATTTGTTGTTAAGGAATAGGGATGAATTGGACTTGACGCAAGACTGGGCGTCGTTTTCATATAAACACGCAATTGTATGTTAAATATTATATCCAGTGCCCAAGCGTTATGTTTGTGTGACCATGATCGAGTATTGACTTCTCTAAGGATATTTACAAGTGATTAATAGTAAGTCACTTACCATTACTGGCAAATTTGAGAGCCAAACAAGCCATGACATCGGAAAGCTATCTAAGCTATCTATATTTTAAAAAGAACAATAACAACTATATGAGTCGCTCTCTGAGAAATGCGGGTGGGGGAGGGTAATGCATGTGCGTAAAGTATCGTCCCAGACTAGCCTGTGCAGTACGCACAGGATAATCAGGGACGACACTATCCGCTTTTATTGTATTTTTCGTTTAAAGGAAGGCTCTTATATTCTTGCCAAAATCTAGTTTAGGCGGAAAATGTCGTCCCTGATTAGCCTGTGCGGACTGCGCATGCTAATTCGGGACGACAGTTTATGCACATGAATTAAACCCCCTTTTCACAGAGCGAGGCTCATATGTATAGATATAAAACATAACCAGTCAGTACTACTCGACTCATATGGGCTTCGGTGACCATGTTGCTAAATGGTTTGTAAAATGTGTGCGCTAAAGTCACCGCTTGTTTGAGCATTTTTTTTCATATATTTCTTTTGATTACATGAGCCTGGCTCTGTGAAACAGGGGCTTAATGCATTTGCCTAAAGTGTCGTCCTTGATAAGTCTTTGCCGTCAGCACAGGCTATTTAAGGACAACCGTTTTCCGCTATTATGGATTTTTTAGTTTAAAGAAAGTCTCTTCTAAACGAAAATCCATCTTAGGCGGAAAGTGCGGTCCTTAAGTCGCCTGTGCGGACTACACATACTTATTTGGGACGACACTTTACGTACATGCATTCACAGAGCGAGGCTCATATGTATACATATTTAACATAACCAGTCAGTATGTACTCGCCTTATATGAGTTTTGGTGACATGGTGTTTGTATGCACAGGCTAATCAGGGACGACACTTTCCGCCTTAACTGCATTTTTGCTAAGAAGACAGTTCCTTTAAACGATTAATACAATACAAGCCGAAAGGGTCCTCCCTGCTTAGTCAGGCACTGTGAGATACACCGAACATATCTCTCTAATATTTTTTATCTAACTACTAAGCAAAAATAATTTGATTCATTGTCAACTTGTTCATGCAACTTCTCGCCCGATCGCAGGTTGTATGGACGAGGCGGGAAGGCTATGGCGGGGCCATGATCTGGGCCCTCGACCTTGATGACTTCAACATGACCTGCAAGTTCTCCTCTTACAGGAGCCCGCTCATCACCACCATCTTCAACATCACTAGACCGACGAAATCAGATACACTAGGCGATGATTTAACCCTTTAAGTGCTGGAACCGAATTTTAAAGGCCTTTGCAAACAGTTTGGAACCAGATGAGACGTGGCGTCTCATCAGATTACAAACTGTTTGCTTTTCGGACAGTATTCTTTGGAAAAAAAAAATCAAAGAAAATGCTAATTTTAGAAATTCAGCAGACGACATTTTAGCAGACGACACATTTCCCAGCATGCAAAGGGTTAAGCTTTTTAAGAGACAACTGCTAAGTTAATGTAAACAGAATATTGGTGTCATGTTCAATTAACAAGTTTCAATTTGTCAATCTTCAATGACTTTCATCAATTATCGGTTTATTATTAAGTGCCAAATAAAAGCACATGATCGCACCATTAACCCATTTATGCCTAGCGTCTAGAAAAAAGGCCTTGGCAAACAGCGTAGACCCAGATGAGACGCCGCATTATGCGGCGTCTCATCTGGGTCTGCGCTGTTTGCTTAAAGGAATTTCTGTAAGAGTATTCTAAGTATATAAATAAATATACTTAATATCCTTAATTTTGGAAATAAATTGATCCAATTTAGAAGGATGGGAGAGTCCACTAGGCATAAATGGGTTAATATTAAGTACTTATCCTCCGACACACAACCAACAACCTCGGAAAACCAGAAAGTCGGAACAAACTTTATCAATTAGGTAGTACCACAACTGGGCTATTTAATTTCAAAATCCATAATTTTACCACCATGTTTGAATTCTTCCCTTGGGTTTGAATTCTTCACTTGCGTACTACATACATCTTTTTGATCTTGTTCTTTTTATGCCCCCGGTAGGGTGGCATATAGTGATCACACTGTCCGTCTGAAATTCCGTCACACTTTGCGTTTAGGTTTCGAAAAATGTGGAAAAAGGGGGCACGTCATCCTACGGTGACAAGCCTTGTTATAAAACATTTCCTCTGTACTCAACGTTTTACCACTTATTTCTAATTGCCTTGATACGTCTTATGTATAATTAAAAATATAAAAGGTAATTTGTTGATTTTATTATGTCAGATTTCATTATGTCAAAAGAAAAAACAAGAGGGCCATGATGGTCCAATAAACGCTCACCTGAGTTCGGGGACACCAATTGTTGAAGACTTAACCTGATGCTCTAGTTTTTGACCCTACTTTACCCAGATTCAAACATGGCCTTACTATTTAGCAGGATATACATTCTGACAACGATTCATAAACACTGAGTCATACCTGTGACACAATGAGTGGTAACAAGTTCTTTTTTTTTAAAGATTGCACCTGACCCAGATTCAAATTGGCCTTAATATTGTCAAGATTAACATTCTGACCAAGTTTCATCAAGCTTGAGTCATAAATATGGCCTCTAGAGTGGTTACTAGGTTTTTTATGCCCCCCCCCCCCTTTGAGGAAGAGGAGGTATATTGTTTTGCTGAATGTTGGTTGGTCTGTCTGTCGGTAGACCAGTTCGTTTCCGATCAACAACTTGTGAATGGATTGACCAATTGACTTGATACTTCCCGTGTGCATTGGCCTTTGCCAGTAGATGACCCCTATTAAAAATGGGGTTACTAGGTCAAAGCTCAGTGTCACACTAAGAGTGAAAATTGTTTCCGATCAATAACTTGTGAACGGAGGGACCGATTGGCTTGATACTTCTCATGTGCATTTGCGTTGGACAGTAGATGGCTTCTATTGAAATTTGGGTCACTAGGTCAAGGTCACTGTCACACTCAGTGTGAAATCGTTTCTGATCCATAACTCAACAACTGATTCACTGATTAGCTTGATACTTCCCATGTGCATTAGCCTTGGTCAGTAGATAACCCCTATTGAAATTGGGGTCACTAGGTCAAAAGTCAAGGTCACTGTCACAATAAGTGGGAAAATCGTTTCTGATCAATAACTTGTCAACGAATTGACCGATTGGCTTGATACTTCACATGTGAATTGGCCTTGGAAGTAGAGTACTCCTATTGAAAAATCCTGTGTCAAGGCCCTGTTTGGAGGGGGGGGGGGCATCAGTCTCCGACCGTGGAGCTCTTGTTTAAAAAGATTTGACCTGGTGACCTTGTTTTTTGACGCAAGTATCAAGATTCAAATTCAGTCTAGGTATTACAAAGATAAACATCCTGACCAAGTTTCATGAAGATTCATAAATGTGGACTGGAGAGTGGTAACAAGCTTTTTCTAAGATTCGACCTGGTGACCCAGTTTTTGGTGCAAGTGACCCAGATTGGAACTCAGCCTAGATATTCTAAAGATAAACATTCTGAACTTTTTCATCAAGATTCCGTAAACTGTGTTATAGTAAATGTTCAAAGAAATCACACTTGTGTTCAGCAAATCTTTAATTACGAAATACAGGGTAAAAATGGAAAAAATCAACAGCATAATGCCAATCCAAATAAATATTTGTAACAATGTTTAACAAGAATTCATGAAATATGAGGGCATTCTTTATTTAAGAAATACTTAAAAAGAAAAAAAAAAATCATTTTTTTATGGAATCACTGACATTGATTGAAAAAGATATACAGTCCAAAATAATCCATACTGGCAAATTATTCTTAACAAAAATACTTCTTTTAGAATTTAAAAAATGAATTTGTTAAGTAACTTAACATAAAACAATACATATAAAACAACTGGATGTTTATTTTCACATTGTGTCCATTTTTATGGAATAAGGTTAACTTTATATCAAACATGTTAAGCACATTACTCTTCTAAGCAGGTAATGTTACCCTATAGCAATATAAGGTAAACTGCATTCCCCTGACAGCCATGTTTACCAACAGAGCAAAAACATTTTCAAAATAAGCTTAGACATATTATAATAACAAAATTGCAATGCTTTGAGCAAAGTTCATGAAAAGCTTGACTTTTAGTGTTCACAATGTTTCATTTCAGCCATATAAGGAAAACCGCCCAGCCCCCTTCCCTGTTTTCTTTATATGGCTATAGTGAAACCTTGCAAACACTCTAGAAGTTAAATTGGTTTGTACAATCTGCATAAAACTTTAGTTCCCTCAGTTTTCAGGTGAGCGATTGAGGGCCTTGTTTTGGAATTAAGAAGTCCATTTGAAATGATCTCTGACTATTTTAAGTAAGGTTAATTTTGTATAATGGCTTTTAACAAGCAAAGTGCATAATAAGGAACTTACACAAATATTTGTAAAAATAAAAATATATGTGTTTTTGAACATATATGATTTACAATATTTTATTTAAGTCTTTTAAGTTGTTTAATAAGGAACAATATTTGTGTACATGTACACATATTGTATTGGCATTTTATATGTTCTTATGTTTAGGTCAATATCAATGCTACTGCAACCAAGATAGAATTCATAAAAAAAAACATACAATTGAAAGAATTTAAAAAACAAGAGGGCTATGATGGCCCTTAAGCGCTCACCTAAGTTGAAGGGTCACCAATTGTCAAAGACTAGACATTGTGACCTAGTTTTTGGTCACATGTGAGTCAGATTCGAACATGGCGTGGATATTGTCAAGATAAACATTCTGATCAAGTTTCTTCCATATTGATTTATAAATGTGGCCTCTAGAGAGGTTAAAACCTTTTTCTGAGAATTGACATGGTGACTAAGTTTTAAGACACATGTGAGCCAGAATATCACTAGGTCTTGATTTTGCTGATACCCAATATTCATATACTCACACAGTTACCGTATTGATAACAAGGCGGATTAATCGCATAGTTCAATTCACTTAACTGTTGCTGTAAGTTCCTTTATACTTTTTATAACAACATCATTTGCGCTTGCAGTCTATTTTACTCAGATTTCTTTGTATATATAAATAAGAATTGACACTCATTCCGCGGTTCTATTCAGTGTTGTTTGTTTATAAATGAATATTTTGTTATGAACAATGGCTTGCTTTTAATGCCTCTATAGCTCTGGGGACAAAGGGTGATCACAATAGCTCACCTAAAGGACTATGTGCTCAAGTGAGCTTAAAATCACAGCAACCATGGTTTTAAATACAAAATGAAAGAGTGAACACTGCACACACAAATAAATCCAAAAACAACATCAATGTCTTTAATAACAATTTTCTCCAGATTTTTCTCACATGTTATTTTATAATAAAATAATAACCATCATAAACAGCAGTAAAATACAGTTACATTTTTTTATATTTACAAACAGACCATTTAAAACAAGATCATTATTTTGGTTTTGCAACCTTACGATATACTTATTTATCAAAAAGGAAAAGAATAACAACACAAAAACATCAAAAATAACAAAGCACAAAATATACAAAATTCCTAAAAAATATACATTTAATTATACAAAGAATTTGTTTAAACGCACACATAAAAAAAGGGTAAAGAACATATGGTCCTTTTATATTCATACAATGAAAAATGACAATCAATAACTGCAAGGTTGGCTGGTTTTGCTTATAAATTTAAAAAATTCTAGTCTTCAAACAAATGTGTCGCGCTCTGAGAAAACTGGGCATAATGCTTGTTCGTAAATTGTCATCCCAGATTAGCCTGTGCAGTTTGCACAGGCTAATCAGGGACGACAATTTCCGCTTTTATGGAATTTTTCATTAAAATGATGTCTCTTCTTAGCGAAAATCCAGTTAAGGCGGAAAGTGTCGTCTCCGATTAGCCTGTGCGGAGTGCACAGGCTAATCTGGGACGACACTTTACGCACATGCATTATGCCCAGTTTTCTCAGAACGCGACACAAATATCAAGTAATGGTTATGATATTTGTAAACTTATTATAAACAAGAGGTGGGTACCATAAATACAGAGCTCCAGATAAGCATCGTTTTATCGTTATTACGATTTGTTTTTAAAGAAAAACGAAAAGAAAATCAAAATCCATCGTATCAAAACGAATTGAGACAGACGGATCCGAATTATGACCGGCCGTTTGATCGTACGGAATTTCCGAGTTCTGCGCAGCGAAAGTTAAATGATAACGAGATTTCCGATACCGGTTCCGTGAATTAGTTGATTGTAACCAATAATATTCGCATTTCCGTTTCTGCCCTTCTGTTTACAAAATTAAACATGGCGGCGGCAAAGCGTGGACGAATTCAAAAGAAACTTCATGCTGCGACAGCGCCAAGTATACTTGGTTTCATTTCGCGGCGAGAACAAAGTCCAAAGTCTATTGTTGGCAGTTTATTATCTTATATAGCGTCAAAAGCGGTTGATGAGGTGGAATCGAAATTCTCCGGACCCAAACATCGCGGTATCACGCAAAAACAGAACAGTTCAGTTCATTGTTCATTTAACTAGCAAGTAAGCAAAATGATAGTGACACTAAAATGTATATAACCATTTATTGTTCAATAGCAGCTTGATGATGCCAGGCCAGTCTCAATTAAATGTATACTGTTCTTTTAAAATGTGACCCGTATGCACACAGTAGCTAATGCAAAGGTCAATGGAGTTGAAAGGTTAGTTTGTTATTATATATTTTTCATTGTAAGAAAAAAAAACTAATTAAAGATGATGATTTTTGGAAAAAAAATAATTGCGAAAAAAATCTTGTAGTGAAAACTAATTGACCCGAAACCTTATCTGGAGCTCTGTAAATACCTCATCAAGCTAAAATGATGTAAGTTTTATACCAACTTAAGAACAGATTCTGGTATTTTTGCTGACAGTCTGAGTTTATAAAGCACTGTAGCCATTGGTAACCAGAGAACTGAAGGTTCAACCAATGAAAACCAGACGATTCTGGGTTTCTACCAAACGTTCCATATGTTCGGTTAAATTTGAGTGTTATTGTCCTCTTTACTAAGAATTCAGGGAATTGGTCAGCTCTTTGGATTTGAAGAACCTGCAAAAAATGTAAAGATGGGCACATGATTATATGTCCGGGCTAATAAGATACATATGAGCCTCACTGTCGGAAAATGGGCCTTAATGCATGTGCGTAAAGTGTCGTCCTAAATTAGTCTGTGCATCCGCACAAGCTTATCATGGTGAACACTTTCCGCCTTACCTGCACTGTTGCTAAGAAGAGACTTAATTTGAAAAAAAAAAAACTATAAAAGAGAAAAGCCCTGATTAGCTTGTGCGGATTGCACAGACTAATTTAGGACGACACTTTACGCACATGCATTAAGCCCTGATTTCTTTAACAAAGTTCAAACTTACCTGTATTTTAAGACGTTTAAAAAACATACACAAAATTATTTGAATACATCAATCTTTTAATGAATAATCTTCAACAAACCATCTACACACAAAAAAACTGACAAACTGACACACTTGCTCATAATAACTAATTAACCTGACACTTTAATGCATGACTATGTTAAATACTGTAGCAATGGATACATTGGTGTCTGTATTGGAATCTAGTGAAATCTCTATTAAACTCTTAAAACTCTTGCATAAAACTGAATACAAGATATAATTCAAGCATGTATTTACATGTATACTTATGAGTGTCACAGTCATATTGGCAAACCATACAATGAACAGAACAGAACATTATTTTGAATAAAGCATATACAGCTTATCATCAAGTTATTATACCCATTGAACAAATATTTACATGCACATGTATTTAATAACACATATATATATATATTTTAACAGTGAAATAAAAATGAGAAAATAACTTGCTTTTATTAAACTCGAGTGTTGTTAACACTGTCTCTTATTTTAAAAGTTTGAGTAATATATTTGGCTTAACGACGTTACCTAGCCAGATTATCTCCCCCATTGATCGCAGCTCATGAACATACCTAGCTAGATTATCTCCCCCTTGATCACAGCTCATTCACATACCTAGCTAGATTATCTCCCACTTGATCACAGCTTATGTACATACCTAGCTTGATTATCTCCCCCTTGATCACAGCTCATGTACATACCTAGCTAGATTATCTCCCCCTTGATCACACTTCATGCACATACCTAGCTTGATTATCTCCCCCTTTCTCCTTGATCACAGCTGATGTACATACCTAGCTGGATTATCTCCCCCTTGATCACAGCTTATGTACATACCTAGCTTGATTATCTCCCCCTTGATCACAGCTCATGCACATACCTAGCTTGATTATCTCCCCCTTGATCACAGCTGATGTACATACCTAGCTAGATTATCTCCCCCTTGATCTCAGCTGATGTACATACCTAGCTAGATTATCTCCCACTTGATCTCAGCTGATGTACATACCTAGCTAGATTATCTCCCACTTGATCACAGCTCATGTACATACCTAGCTTGATTATCTCCCCCTTGGTCACAGCTGATGTACATACCTAGCTTGATTATCTCCTCCCTGATCACACTTCATGCACATGCCTAGCTAGATTATCTCCCACTTGATCACAGCTGATGTACATACCTAGCTAGCTTGATTATCTCCCCCTTGATCACAGCTCATGCACATACCTAGCTAGATTATCTCCCACTTGATCTCAGCTTATGTACATACCTAGCTTGATTATCTCCCCCTTGATCACAGCTCATGTGCATACCTAGCTTGATTATCTCCTCCTTGATCACACTTCATGCACATGCCTAGCTAGATTATCTCCCCCTTGATCACAGCTGATGTACATACCTAGCTTGATTATCCCCCCCTTGATCACAGCTCATGCACGTACATAGCTAGATTATCTCCCACTTGATCTCAGCTGATGTACATACCTAGCTAGCTTGATTATCTCCTCCTTGATCACAGCTCTTGTACATACCTAGCTTGTTATCTCCCCCTTGATCACAGCTGATGTACATACATAGCTTGATTATCTCCCCATTGATCACAGCTTATGTACATATCTAGCTAGGTTATCTCCCCCTTGATCACAGCTTATGTACATACCTAACTAGATTATCTCCCCCTTGATCACAGCTTATGTACATACCTAGCTTAATTATCTCCCCCTTGATCACAGCTCATGCACATACATAGCTAGATTATCTCCCCCTCTATTACAGCTTATATACATACCTAGCTTGATTATCTCCTCCTTGATCACAGCCTATGCACATACCTAGCTAGATTATCCCCCCTTGATCGCAGCTTATGAACATACCTAGCTAGATTATCTTCCCCTTGATCACAGCTCATGTACATACCTAGCTAGATTATCTCCCCATTTATCACATTTCATGCACATACCTGGCTAGATTATCTCCCCTTTTCTCCTTGATCACAGCTCATGTACATACCTAGCTAGATTACCCCCCCCTGATCAAAGCTCATGTACATACCTAGCTAGATTCATACACATACCTAGCTAGATTATCTCCCCTTTCTCCTTGATCACAGCTCATGTACATACCTAGCTAGATTATCTCCCCGTTGATCACAGCTCATGTACATACCTAGCTAGATTATCTCCCCCTTTCTCCTTGATTACAGCCCGTGCAGCCTTGTTCTCCTTGGCGACGGCTGTCAGCAGCATCTGGAAACAACTCTTCGTCTCCTCAGCAACAGTGTTAGCTATGAGGGAAAGTATCATAATAAGCCTCCTTACGGGAAAACTGGGCATAATGCTTGTGCGTAAAGTGTCATCTCAGATTAGCCTGTGCAGTCCGCACAGGCTAATCAGGGATGACACTTTCCGCCTTCACTGGATTTTTGTTTCATTAAACTTTAATAAAAGCTGAAAGTGTTGTCTCTGATTAGCCTGTGTGGACTGCAACGCTTATCTGGGATGACACTTTACGCATATGCATTAAGCCATGTTTTCCCAAAATGAGACTCCATAGAAAAACCAACAAAGGTCATGTTGTCATATTGGATGTGGTGACCGCAAAGCAATCAGGATGTTATATGATTGATCCCCACGCTGTGAGTATTTTAATCTTATTTGAAACTTTGATGGTTGTATAGCAATATTCATTAAGAATAACATAACTACATTAAAAAACAGCATATTTCCATCAGGCACATACAAATAAGCCAAACTGTAAGAAAACGGGGATTAATGTATGTGCACAAAATGTCGTCCCAGATTAGCCAGTGTGGACCACACAGGCTAATCTGGGACGACACTTTTTGCCCATGCATTAAGACCGTGTTTTCCAAGAGCTTGGCTTGAATCTTTTTTCAGACTCTTACATTGTAAGTGTATTTTTTATAAGAATGGGTGGGTAAAAACAAAAGTAAGTTAAAACCAAGAAAATTAAAAAAAATAAGCTCACCTTTCACGTCCCCTATGACCTTGAGCAAGGAGGGCAGCCATCCTGCTTTCATTATCAGTCCTGGCAGCTCCTGGTACTTGGGAATGCACTCAGAAAATGCTGCAAAACAATGCAACTCGCATTAAAAGAGCCACATTCTGGGAAATCTGGTCTTAATGCATGTGCATAAACTGTCGTCCCAGTTTAGCCTGTGCAGTCTGCACAGGCTAAATAGGGACAACAAGTTCTGCTTTTATGGATTATTTTTTTTTAAAGGTCTATTCTTAACAAAAATCCAGTGTAGGTGGAAAGCGTCCTCCTGGATTAGCCTGCGAAGATTGCACAGGCTAAAATGGGATGATATGTAATGCACATACATTAAGTCCAGTTTTTACAAAACAAGGCTTAAATAAGTATCAAGTAGTAATAACATACGGTGATTTCTCTTCATTTCGAGGTCACCAAACCGATACAAATATTGCCTTGAGAAATATCTTAGTGGAAAAACCTCCTCTTTTTGAGGTTAATTTGCTTTAAAAACATGTTAAATGAAGAGAATTTTATTACAAATATGAGTCATCTATTTGCAAACACAACAAATGTGTGTGTTGATATTAATTACTATGACAGTCAAGGTCTAAAGCTGAAATGCAATTTGGACTTCCATCATTTCTTATCAAGTGTTACTACTACGGCAGGAAAGCCATTTCATAATTAAAAATATAACAAACATTTCGGCACCTAAAAACCAAAAAAATATAAAACTGTAAATGCATTATCCAATAGAAGAACTTCTGTAGCAGAACATTATTGTTCCTGTCCAAGCATATGAAACTGTTCCTTGAAATGTCATACAATTAAGCCTGGTTCTGGAAAACTGGGCATAATGCATGAGCATAAAGTATAAAGTATTGTCCCAGTCCACATAGGCTAATCAGGGACGACACTTTCCACTTTTTTTTTAATTTTCCATTTAAAGGAAGTCTCTTCTAAACAAAAAATTAATGTATGCGGAAAGTGTCGTCTCCATAAGCTTGTGCAGACTGCAAAGGCTAATCTGGGACGACACTTAACGCACATTCCTTGAGCCCAGTTTTCCCAGAACATCAATGCATGTACCTTGCATATCGATGAACCACGTCTGTGAGATCTGATCCCAGACCATCTTATAGGCCTCGGAGATATCCAGTACCGAACCCTTCTTCTTGTGTCGGGCTGTGTAGGCACCGCTCAGGAACCGAATGGTTGACTGGAAAAAACGCTCTATACTCTCTGGCTCCAAGAAATCACCTGAAAATGTAATGAGCCTCGCACTGTGAAAAGGGGTTTAATGCATGAGCGTCGTCCCAGATTAGCCTGTGCTGTTTGAACAGGCAAGTCAGGGATGACACTTTCCGCTGTATAAAATTGTTTATTTTAGGACGTCTCTTCTAAATGATAATCCACATAAAGCACATTCATTAAGCCCAGTTTTCCCAGAACGTGGCTCATATGTGAAATTACTTAACAGAACTTGGGCACAACAATTACCAGTTTCTATTTTAAAAGGCTATTTGGATATCTTTGTGTGTGCATAATTTCTTTACATGTACTATCTTAAATCTGTTAACTTTTATTCTTTTAATTACATATACAAACATACAAGAAACAAGAATTGTGTCCACCCGACACAGATGCCCCCAACGCCAACTTTTTCACTACATAAAAGCATAACCATGTAAATGTTCTGTACAATTGGATGAAACCCAGGATTAATTCCCAAGTTTACACAGCTAAAGCAGTAAAGGATTGTATGCCTTAGACATTTTCATACAGTTTGATGAAAGTCAATTGAAAACTTTGATCTATAGAGTGGACAACGCTAAACAAGAGTGCCAAACTGTCACAAACTAGAGCTTTGACACAGACCTGAAGAATACCCCCACATGCCGCATTGACACTGAATATTTTGCATGTAAAAACGCACTAAGTGACCCCCTGACCTAGTTTTTGACCCAGCATGACCCATATTCGAACTTGACCTAAACATCATATGGATACAACTTCTGACCAAGTTTGGTGAAGATTGGATGAAAACTACTTGAATTAGAGAGAGGAGAACATGCTGAATGTTTAAAACGCACTAAGTGACCCCGTGACCTAGTTTTTGACCCGGCATGACCCATATTCGAACTTGGCCTAGACATCATCTAGATACAACTTCTGACTAAGTTTGGTGAAGATCGGATGAAAAGAACTTGAGTTAGAGAGCGGACAACCAAAACGGACCGACTGGCAGACAGAGAGACCGACAGACAAGCTCACTCCTATATACCCCCCTTTAATTTCGTTTGTGGGGGTATAAATACGCCCGTTTGAGGGTTGGGAATACTTTGGTGAAGATCGGATGAAAACTACTTGAATTAGAAAGCGGACACCATGCTGAATGTTTAAAACACACTTATTGACCCCCTGACCTCGTTTTTGACCCGGCATTACCCATGTTCAAACTTGCTCTAGACATCATCTAGATACAACTTCTGACCAAGTTTGGTGAAGAAAGGATGAAAACTACTTGAATTAGAGAGCGGACACCATGCTGAATGTTTAAAATGCACTTAGTGACCCCGTGAACTAGTTTTTGGCACGGCATGGCCAATGTTCATACATGGCCTAGACATCATCTAGATACAACTTCTGACCAAGTTTCGTGAAGATCGGATGAAAACTACTTAAATTAGAGAGCGGACACCATGCTCAATGCTTAAAACACACTAAGTGACCCCGTTACCTAGTTTTTGACATAGCATGGCCCATCTTCGAACTTGCGAACTTGGCCTAGACATCATCTAGATTCAACTTCTGACCAAGTTTGGTGAAGATCGGATATAAATTACTTGAATTAGAGAGCGGACACCATGATGAATGTGTAAAATGCACTAAGTGACCCCTTGACCTAGTTTTTGGCCCGGCATGGCCCATGTACGAACTTGGCCTAGAGATCATCTAGATAAAACTTCTGACCAAGTTTGGTGAAGATCAGATGAAAACTACTTGAATTAGAGAGCGGACACCATGCTGAATGTTTAAAATGCACTAAGTGACCCCACGACCTAGTTTTCTACCCGGCATTACCCATGTTCGAACTTGGCCTAGACATCATCTAGATACAACTTCTGACCAAGTTTGGTGAAGATCGGATGAAAACTACTTGAGTTAGAGAGCGGACAACCAATACGGACCGACAGACAGACAGAGAGACAGACCGACCGACAGACAAGCACACTCCTATATACCCCCTAAACTTCGTTTGTGGGGGTAAAATTAGAGAGCGGACACGAAAAGTGTGACGGACGGACAGTGCGAAAACTATATGTTGGGGGCATAAAAAACTATATTTTTCCAAATAGTTGGCCTTGAGAATTCACTATCCGTTTATTTCAGATAGCATGACTTACCGACAGTCTTGTGCAGGGACCTTAGTAAGAGCAGTCCCAAAGTGACAAAGTTGGACCACAACACAATGAAATCACTGTCATAGTCTGAAACCAAACAAAATAAACATTTATGAGTCGCGCTCAGTGAATAGGGGGTTAAATGCATGTGCGTAAAGTGTCGTCCCAGATAAGCCTGTGGAGTCCGTGCAATCAGGGACGACACCTTCCGCTTTTATGATGATCTCTTCTTAGCAAATATTTAGGTGGAAAGTGTTGTCCCTGATTAGCCTGTGCACACTGCACAGGCTAATCTGGGACCACACTTTACAGACATGCATTAAACCCCCCTCATATGCTCAATTAATTATAACTGAAAAATCCAATTTCAACTTCACTGCGATTACTCAGAACATAGACTTAAATTACTTTGTCATAACACCAAACTGAACAATAAGAAAAATCATAAAGCGTTTCTTTTTACAAATGGATAATAAAGGTTGAGTCAACGAGGTGAAAACTATTAATTTTTACAGGTTATGAACAGAAAGGTATGGAAATATTATTTAAGCCAAATGTTGACTTTGTAGCTATTGTGAGGGCTGTGCATGAAACACAATATTGTCTCATGTGTCCCGCTCTGAGAAAACTGGACAAAATGCATGTGCATAAAGTGTCATCCCAGATGAGCCTTTGCAGTCCGCAAAGGCTAATAAGGGACGACACTTTCCGCCTAAATTCGATTTTTGCTTAGAAGAGACTTCATTTAAACGAAAAATGTCATAAAAGTGGAAAGTGTCGTCCCTAATAAGCCTGTGCAGACGGCACAGGCTAATCTGGGACGACACTTTACGCACATGCATTATGCCCAGTTTTCTCAGAACNTGGATCCAGATGAGACGCCACAGAACGTGGCGTCTCATCAGGATCCAAACTGTTTGCTATTCTGATAGTATTCTTTGAACAAAAATCGAAGAAAATGCTTATTTTAGAAATTTAGCAGACAACATTTTAGCAGACGACAAATTTCCCAGCATGCAAAGGGTTAATATGAAACATAGCCAGAGACTACAGGATTTGAGGAATTTCCTTAAGTTTTCACTATACACTTTGCAAATACGGGCCATATAATGTGCATCGTGAGTGGACTTACAAAAGTCAACATTTTTTTTTTTACTACTATTTTTACTAACAATACAAGAAACACAGGCTATTTTCCGACCAAACAGTACCTATGACGTGTATGCCCTTGATGACGAGGAGCAGGATGTGAGAGAACTCCTTGTTCTCAGTGACCAGTCCAGGGTCCACTATCACCAGGTTGAGAAAGATGTTACAAAGTACCATAAGGCATGACTGAAATATGCAAGGTTCAATATGGTAAGAAATTAAAACAATTAGAATATGTCAAATCAATTATGCGTTACTGAAATACACAAGGTTCACTTGGGTAAACTTCAGCTTGTTCAGCTCATTCGTGAGAGTTTTCTATAGGTATCATGATTTTCTTTAAACAAATAAGTATTTTTTCAGTTAAGTGCAACCGCGCGTTTGAACTGTTAGAAAAATGTTGGATCAGTGTGGGGACTTCATATAAAAAAAAAGCGGCTGCACTTTACTGAAAAAATACTTATTTGTTTAAATAAATCATGATACCTATAGAAAACTCTCATCAATAAGCGGACTCTCCACTTTATCCAATTAAAAATGGTAAAATATTAAAAAAGACATCCTTAAAAATGTTATCTGGGTCGCGCTTTATTCTTCCAACACAGATCTTAGAAAGTCATGTGGAATAGGCACCGTGACTTATTAAATAACAGTTTCGTTTTTAGGAACTGATACACAGAAACTCAAGGAACTGACTGAAAATTTCATTGATAACTTTGGCAACAAATAACTGCAATTGCAAATATTGCAAACTTTAGTAAAGGGTCCACACTGTTTAGAAAATATCACAAAGAAATTAGAACCATATAGCATGCCTTCCTAAATTCAAAGAATCAGAGAAACCGGGGTCAAATTGATTTCTGTACTAAAATCATGCTTATATTAGTACAGACTGTATTTAAGTAAGATATCACACAGAACCATCTACAATACACAATGTAGAATAAGATCATGGTAATAAAATATGTTCACTACATAATAATTATATTATTATCTTTTAGTACTTGGCATGTATTCTCTAAGCCCTAAAGACAAAAAAATAATAAATTATGAAAATGTATATTCATACATTCCAAGTTTAATTTTCATTTGAAAATACAGAATATGCTCATGTTTTCACCAAGAAGCCATTATTTTCCGAATACAACTATGCCTAAAGCATGTATTTGCATTATTTGTTTGCTTATTAAGATTTCCCAAGTATCTGATCACTAATACCCAATTCTAAAGTTACACAACAAGCAAAACAATGACCAGTCTTCTTTTGATGACATTTTGCACTTCATCTTTCTCAAAATATGGATAATAATCTATAAACTACATTTGAGCCTCATTCTGGTAAAAAGGGGGCTTGATGCATGTGCTTAAAGTGTTGTCCCAGATTTGCCTCTGCAGTCTGCACAGTTTAATCAGGGACGACACTTTACGCTTCTTGGAATTTTTGGTCTCTTTTAAAATGGAATCCCGTTTAGGCCAAAAGTGTCGTCCCTGATTAGCATGGACAGACTGCCCATGCTAATCTGGGACAACACTTAACGCACATGAATTAAACCCTGTTTTCCTTTAGCGAGGCTCATTTTTATTGAATGATTTTTTAAAAAATATCATTTAATCTTCAAACTTGTCAAAAACTTACTGATGTCTGTCCAGGACTAGCTGTGCGGTCAACCAAGCGCTCCCACTGCCTCCACATGTACAAATCAAGCACACCCAGGGCACCGCTTCCTAGCAACAGTCGTCGAGGCTCCTCCTCCGCTGTCAGGTGACACCAGCCCGGCAACAAGTAATGGAGAATGTCCACCTTGAGGTGCAACTCCTGTAACTCCTCTTCTGTTAACACATCTTTTTCCAAACGGGCATCAGATCCCATTTTCGCATCAACACATTTTTCCGTTTTTTCTAGCTTCTCAAATGTCACTGTTTTTGCTTTCTTGATTTCAGCTTCGTTATGATTGGTTTCGGTGGTCTGTTCTTTATTTCCATCTAATTGGTTTTCTATCACAGATTCTTTCGCACTGTCTGCATTATTTGAGCTGGTTTCTTCTGTTGCACCATTTATATCTGTTACTATCAACTGATTATCACTACTGCATGCTTCTAGTTCTACTACATTCTTAGTGTCACCTATACTACTTTCAAGAGTTAGTTTGTCAGCAGTGACAGGTTCTGTTGAACCATTTTCCAGCATTTTCTTGTTCATTTCTTGAGACTGTCTTGATGGTGGAATACACATTTTACTGAAAATAAACGCTGTTTTGTAGACCCACTATTTGAACATTAATTATTCCGTTATTCCGAGATGATCGGTATTAGTTCATAAATCACTCAAAACTATAAATCTATCAAGTGAACCCACAATGAAGGTATTTAAGCATTGCTCTGGGAAAATGGGGCTGAATGCACATTAGTTAAGTGTTATCCCAGATTAGCCTGTTCAGTCTGCACAGGCTAATCAGAGATGACACTTTCACCCTATACTGGATTTTTCTTTAGAAGAGACTTCCTTTAAACAAAGAAATCAGAGCTCCAGATAAGAGGCGTATCTGCTTATTTACGCATTGAAAACATAAAAAAACGCATTAAAAATCGGCCCAGTATGTAACAAAACGCAATACAAATCTTGGTACATATTTTAAATCGCTTAAAGTGCGTTACCCCGGTTTAACCAATAATCCAGTTGAGTTTTTAGTATAAGTTAACCTTTGAATCAAAAGTAAGCCAGACAAAATAAGCTTGTAATAAAAATGGCGGCCAATCATGTTTGTGGATCAAACAAGGGACGTTTTAAGGGACCGGCGGCTCCTGCGGAAATATTTAAAGAAAGTCTGTTCATATCATCATTTTAAATTCATTCTGTTTGCATTTAATAATATAAATAACAAATTATATTTCTAGATTAAACACGCCATGTACTTGGTCAGTTCTCTATGGAAATGGAAAATACCCCTAAATATTCCTTAATACCCTTTATGGCTGAAACAAAGGATTAAAATACGCTTTAACAATAATATCAGGGGGTAAAATACCCTTTAGACTAAATCCCTATCTGGAGCTCTGAAAGAAATCCATAAAAGCGGAAATCCATAAAAATCCTATGCGGATTGCACAGGCTAATCAGGGATGACACTTTACGCACATGCACTAAGCCCATTCTTCACAGAACGAGGGTCATATGATGACCATTCCCTAGAACCTGACAAACAAAGGAAAGGTATGAGATAATGACCCTGAGAATCAATCACACCTGTACCAGGAAAAGTATATGAGTCGTGTTCTGATAAAACTGGGCATAATGCATGTACGTAAAGTGTCGTCCCAGATTAGCCTGTGCAGTCAGCACAGGCTAATCAGGGACAACACTTTCCGCATAAACTGAATTTTTTTCGATAAGAAGAGACATCATTTAAACAAAAAATTCCATAAAAACGGAAATTGTCGTCCCTGATTAGCCTGTGCCGACTGCACAGGCTAATCTGGGATGACACTTTACGCACATGCATTATGCCCAGTTTTCTCAGAACGCGACACATATGACAGTACACAGACAATTTATCACACCTACCTGAATTGTAATTGGAAAGGTATGAGAAACAAAGTCTGAAAATCACAAGAATAAATACTTTATAGACATAACTAACTCGATCATGTCTTTCAATAAGAGATATTGTGAATCTCTATTTATAATGGGATTGCACAAGCAAGCTGCATGAGATTGTAACTGTGTCAAGAAATCATGTTAACCTAACTTGCACCTTGCACAAGAAAATATTTCAGAAAGTTAATTTGATTAAATTTAATTGCACAAGCAAAGGCACGAGATGCTAAACCTGAATAGCAATCATGATTTCCTGACTTGTACAAGGCAATATCAGAGAAAGTTTATATAAATTGGATTGCATAAGCAAAAGTATGAGATGGTAAACAAGCAATCATACCTCTTACCTGACTTGTACAAGGAAAGGTATGAGACCATATATCTACCTGACTTGTACAAGGAAAGGTATGAGATCGTATATCTACCTGACTTGCACAAGGAAAGGTATGAGATCGTATATCTACCTGACTTGCACAAGGAAAGGTATGAGATCGTATATCTACCTGACTTGTACAAGGAAAGGTATGAGATCGTATATCTACCTGACTTGTACAAGGAAAGGTATGAGATCGTATATCTACCTGACTT